>JBBPBX010023992.1:0-13217 GCA_038048925.1 Garcialebias charrua
CATAACTTTTATGGACAAAATTTCTAGGCGCAACCAATGTGTTGAGAGGATCCGTTTTGGTGGCCTTAGAATCGCTTCTCTGTTTTTTGCAGATGATATGGTCCTATTGGCTTCATCAGATCGTGATCTACAGCTTTCGCTGGAGCGGTTTGCAGCTGAATGTGATGCGGCCGGGATGAGGATCAGTTCCTCCAAATCCGAGGCCATGGTCTTGAGCCGGAAAAGGGTAGCATGCCTTCTCCAGGTCGGGGAGGAGGTCCTGCCCCAAGTGGAGGAGTTTAAGTATCTCGGGGTCTTGTTCACGAATGAGGGAAAACTGGAGCGTGAGATCGATAGGCGGATAGGTGCAGCGTCCGCAGTGAAGCGGGCGCTGTACCGGTCTGTCGTGGTGAAGAGAGAGCTGAGTCAAAAGGCAAAGCTCTCAATTTACTGATCGATCTACGTTCCCACCCTCATCTATGGTCATGAGCTCTGGGTTGTGACCGAAAGAACGAGATCTCGGATACAAGCGGCTGAAATTAGTTTTCTCCGCAAGGTGTCTTGACTCTCCCTTAGAGATAGGGTGAGAAGCTCAGTCATCCGGGAGGGACTCTGAGTAGAGCTGTGCTTCTCCACATCGAGAGGAGCCAGTTGAGGTGGCTCGGGCATCTGGTTAGGATGCCTCCTGGACGCCTCCCTGGTGAGGTGTTCCGGGCATGTCCCACCGGGAGGAGACCCAGAGGAAGACCCAGGACACGCTGGAGGGACTATGTTTCTCGGCTGGCCTGGGAACGCCTTGGGATTCCCCCAGAGGAGCTGCTCCAAGTGGCTGGGGAGAGGGAAGTCTGGGCCTCCCTACTTAGGCTGCTACCCACGCGATCCGACCTCGGATAAGCGGAAGAAAATGGATGGATGGATGCAGGAAGTCATTACAGAGTTCAGTTGAGGCTTCCAGACAGAGAGTGTGTGGCCTTCAGGACAGAGTCAATAGTTTTAAAAAGGACACATGGTTTTTGTGATCGGACAATCGGACACAATAATGTCTGACAAGTGTTGTTTTTTGGCCTCTTTAACAATGTTCTGGTACTGACGTTGACAGTCCTTTAAAATGTGAAATGAAACCTCCAGTTTATCCTTTTTCCATCTTCGTTCAGCTCTGCGGCATTCCTGTCTGGCTGCAAGAGTTTTTTCGTTTAACCAGGGTTCAGATCTGGCTTTAGGCCATACCAGTTTAGATGGAGCCAAGTTTGACAGGATGAGTCAAACCAGGCGCTCAGCTGTTCGGTGTCAGTAGCAAAGTTAGAGGGAGCACAGAGCTGTTCAAAGGCAGCAGAGAACTGACCAGCAGTGGAAGGGTTAAAAACTCTACGTCGCTGGGCAGGAGCACAGGATTTAACTGGAGCACAGGAAAAACCAACATAAAATAAAACAGGCCTATAGTCAGAAATAACATTATCACAAAGTTCCAGAGAGAGAACCAGGTCCAATGTGTGTCCATGTTCATGTGTGGGACCAGCCACCCACTGAACCAGGTTAAAAGAGTCAGTGAGGCTCAGAAAGTCCTTCACCAGTGTTTTCTCTGGACAACATACATGTATGTTAAAATCCCCAACAATAAGGACTCCATCGTAGTTTATCATTATTCCAGTTAGGAAATCAGATAAGTCGTTCAAGCAATCCTTATTATTAGGGGTGCACCGATTTCAATTTTCTGGCCGATCACTGATCACCGATTTTTAGAAAGTCTGACCTGCCGATTCCGATTTTGGCCGATACCGATTTTCAGGTGTTAAAAGGTCAAAATGCACCTTAAATTTTCCAATCTTACTTTATTGTAAACGAAGTTTAACCATAAAAAAATCTGTTCTTTTTACTCTTTCACTTGTTACATTTTAAAAAACAAAACAAAAAAAGATAATGCAGCATGTGTAACATTTTCAAGTCAGTGGGTAATAAGAAACAACACTCGCACAGCTAAGTTTGTCCTCACAGACTTATTCCAGTCACTTTTTCATTAGTGGCAGGTTTTTCTTGATGAACAAAGGCATTCTGCTTTGTCATCAGACAGGCGACTTCTTTTCTCATCTACTACATGTCCAGCCAAGCTAAACAGGCGCTCGCTTTCATTGCTTGTGCATGGGGCAGAGAGATTTGAGCAAGATGAGCAATTTTCATTGATCCTCCAGTAGACCAATGGGTCCTGGCTCCTTTCGACAGGAACCTCCGATAGGTAGTTCTGTACCTGCATAGCTGAAGGGCTGGCCAGCTGTTGCTCCTTATAGGTAGTTCTGTACCTGCATAGCTGAAGGGCTGGCCAGCTGTTGCTCCTTTTCAATGTTCTCCTTTATGATTTCATCTTGAACTGCAAACAGTAGACTACACCTTTTTGCTGCAGATTCATCGATGTCAGGAGGTCCCACTTCAGAGAAAGTTCCTGCAACAGGTGTGCATCTGGTCCCCCCCTCTGCTGAGAAGTAGCGATTCTTGTACCTTGTTTTGCATAAACAAAGAAAGATGGGTCAATCATTGTGTTTTGTATACATTAAAAAAGTTTTTTAATTGCATGTAAATAAAGAAAAGCATATGAATGCATTTCTTTATTTACATGCAATTAAAAAAACATTTAAATTAAATTTAAAATAAACATTTCTTGATTATTGAAATTTTCAATCAAGAAATGTTTATTTTAAATTTAATTTAAATGTTTGTTGAAATATAGTAGCAGGCTAAAAGTAATTGTGATTAAAATATAATACAGTATTCACAATTACTTGCCTTGGATCCAGAATAGTGGCCAAGCTTTACAGGGGCTCATCATGCTCAAAGTTGATGAATCTTCTCACAACAGCCTCCAGCAGTGTAGCTTTGACTTTACCCACACCACGATCTGTGCTTGAGTACTTGATGACGTTCGAATTGTTCGTCAATCCACTGTATAGTAAAACTTAACATGGACATTAAACTTACATCAGAAGTCCAGATGTCTGTTGTAAAGCTGAGTGTATTTGGATTAGCTTTTAGGAGGCTGCGGGTGTCTCTCAAAGCTTGGCTGAACTCCGGTAACGAAACATCAGAAAAATATATTCGCCTCGGCATATTATTATCGTGGGCTCACGTGTTGCATTAAGCTTCTAAAACTTTTGTCCTCAACGATTGAAAAGGGCTGGTCGTTTAATGCCATGAACTCCATCACTTTCCTGGTGGTAGCTTTGCTCTTTTCGTTGCTCATAAAAGTTAACAGCGACACACCGACTGGCTTGACAGTGCTAGCATTAGCTTAGCTTGGTTGCTTGCTTCAAACGTTGCACACTTGGCTACGTGGCGATTTCTTATTATGGCGAACAAGGCTTGTTGTATTAAAGATTTTTGTTGTGGCTCCACCACGACTTACTTCAGCTTTACACAAATTGCGATCTTTTGCTCATTTTAAAATAGAACTTCCAAACAGACAACATGGCTGCTCCGAGTGAGTGACCTGTGTTGACTGTTTAACGCGCATGTGCAGACGTGACCTGGTGCGCGGGTCTGAGTCAGCCCCCTCTCAGCCCCCCCCCACCTCCTCTCACAGCAGAGAAAAAGGGACAGCGGCTGATTTTCAGAGGCATGTGCGATCGGTGGATAAAATTGGCTTCTCATTTAACGATCGGCCGATCGCCGATTTCCCCAAATTAAAGAAATCGGGGCCGATCGATCGGCCGGCCGATTTATCGGTGCATCCCTACTTATTATATTTGGGGGCTCTGTAGATGACAGCGCACAGCACGGGGTGTGAGTGACCCACCTCAAATAAAGTTGCTTCGAAGCTGGAGAAAGAAGGTGGTGCAGTGCATTGCTTGCATTTAAAACAGTTTTTATAAACCACCGCCCTTCCTCCTCCACGGCCTGACATCCGAGGGAAGCTCGGATAAGAGCAGCCATCCGGTAAAAGTTTAACAAAAACACTGGAGTCATCAGCCTCAACCCACGTCTCTGTGATGCAGAATAAATCCAAATGATGGGAACTGAAAAAGTCCAGCAGGATGAAAGTTTTTTTGTTACAGACCTGGCATTCACCAGGCCAATCCTTGCAGAAACCTCAGCCTGTAATCTGACGGGCGCTAGGACCCGGGGCAGCGTCTTCAGGATCTACAGGCTCACTCCGCGCCGGTGGAGACGAGAGAAGCAGGAGAGGTGGGGGCGAACGCCCGCATCCAGGCCGGTGACAGGTAGCAGGCAGCTGTCAACAGGGTCCAGGAAACGCCAAGGCACAGTGAAAGACATAAATAATCAATTTCTTGACTGAGAAATGGATGTAGAATGGGCCAGGCAGATCTTTAGTTTTACCAGCTGTCCTCCACGTTTACCGCGGTAACGACGACGTTTCCGCGGGTGGGGCAGCACAGGTGCCCGGAGGAGATGAGCTGGGACTCCTGACAGGAGTGGGGGTAAAGTTTGCTGTCCACCATAATCAAAGGCACAAAGGTTGCCAACAACATGTTGAATATCTAGGAGGGACTGGCGATTGTACACAAGCACAGACTTATTGCTGAGCACAAAACAAAGAAATAAAGCAAACCAAACCAAGAGCGACAGACGGACGGCCACACACACTGGCGCCATCTTGACTGAGAATCTCTGAGAATTCTTGTTTATTTTGGTTCTTTTAAATGAATGAATAAATTAATTAAATAAAATAAGATGTTAAATGGTTTTAAATATACGTTCATGGCATAAACCAACACAGACATATTTCTGGTTTTAGTATTTTATATCGCTTTATACTGTAGCTGTTTTTATTTAAGTTTTTATTTTATATAAAATTTTCTTGTTGTAATTTTTAATTTTTATGTTTTTCTTATGATTGTCTATTGTTGTACTGACAAATATCTCCTGGACGGTAAACTATATCTTGGCTGCAAGTATCAAGCTGCAAAATTCTTCGTTTTCTACAAATGATAACGGTTAGTCATTAATTACGATTAAGTTTAGCAACTTCCCAGTAAACATTCGAGCTCCGTGGCTTCAGCGGTGTGGTTTTCTTATTCAGACTGGGGCAGGCGGTCTGATTTTGATCAGCCGTGCACGCTCAGTCTGCCCCTCCTCAGAGTTGGGCAGACTGAGCAGGGCAGATTAAGTGCGGCTGGCCGGGGTTGGGCTGCCTGCTACGGGTTCAGCGAGAGGAGCAGACTACTGAAGCCACGGAGCTCCAATACACAACGTAAAACTAACTTTACTGCGGTTTAATGTGGCTCTGCAGACATTGCTCGCTGCTGTCTTGCTTTGTGATATTTCTAGTGTAAAATACTTTGACACAGCGGACATGTTTCTATGAAAATTGGTTAGCTAACTGTTAGCCACAGCGCTGCTCACTCAGTCCTCACGTTCTCCTCACGTTAACATCAAAATATAGATGAAACAATGTCAGAATTTCCCAGGCTAAACTCCAGCTTTACTGTAGGATTAGTTAGCTGCCTGCAAACTATGAAAGTGATTTCCTGAATGTGTGAGGTGGGTCCTATTACTCTGGGCTCATGAAACACACCTACGTTAAGGGAATCCATTCCATAGTTTGAAGCCAACTTGCAGAGCACCTGGCAGGGAATCACATGAGGAGTTTTGGCCGACACAGACATGCATGATGGATCGGAAAACTCTATAGGTTGGATCGAAAAAGTCTGATAGGTAAATTATGCTTGTATCGGAGCCCAATACCGGATCAGATTGGCCCCATCCCTAATAATAAAATAACTATTATAGGCCATGAGATGCAACCGTTATCTTAACACCCAAATAAAATTTGTTTTGATTTTGTAAAATATATTCTGTGGCAATTTTCACCAAGTTCCTAATCTATAATTTGCTCTCTGTTTCTTAAGAATACTTTAAAAACAAACTAATTAAACCTTAGATCATACCTTGGACTATAGATGTTGGTTCTAAAATACTGGTTCAGTGGTTGTGCAATATGTGGAGAGAACCAACCAACCAATCAAATCACTTTTTTTTTTCAGTCAGACCCCATGAAATGATATTGGTGTAATTCTTGAAGGAATTGTGATTTAATCAGTTAGTTACTTGGTTAATTAACAGATCTCAAATGTAGATGAATTAATTGTTTTAATGAGACTAACATTATAGTTTTTTATAAATTACTACAATGTCATCCCTGTAAGCTGAATAATGTTTACATCACATATTAACATCAAAATATAGATGAAACAATGTCAGAATTTCCCAGGCTAAACTCCAACTTTACTGTAGGATTAGGCTACTTTTCTACATGAAACTAAAATTACCTGACACCATCCTGCACCTAACTCAAAGGGAGTTTGCTCTCCCCCAGTGAGTTGCCACAAACTCAAACCCAGTACAGTACAGGATTTGTCCCATGACCTATTGAAGACCCACAAGAGTTCATAGAGAACTGAAGTGTTCAGTTCTCAGGTTTGCTGTTAAAAAGTCTGTGAGGTGTGGAGGTTTGTGGTCGGTTACCACAGTTACTGTTCACATCTGTAGGTTGTGTATTCTGAATGCTGTTTATGTTTTTGTCAGGAGAAACATGTATGTATGTGTGCTACTTCATTATGTAATGATCCTTATATGTGAGCCATCTTGTCTTTTTCTGTGTTATTTGATCTGAATTCTATGTTATTATTATGCTTTGGTATCACTGTTTGTGGAATAATGGTGCCAGTAACTGCTGGCTAGATGCTCATCATGCCACTCCCCACCCACTGTAATGAACCTTGAGGATGTTTTCTTTTACGTGAGGCTGTTCTTTATAGTAGCTGTCTGGGTTTGCTTCTGTAAACACTAAGACAAGTCTAGGATCAGAACCAAGGCAGAGCAAGAATTGGGAGTTTTGTGTACTTGTAATGCATTGACTTTCTATATTCTGACTGTTCCTCCAAAGCTTTGTGTTATTAGATTTGATTAAATCTACACCTGATTGTTTGAGAATCATTTTTTTTTTTTACATCTTTAATTTTTAATTTATTTGAACCCATTCCCTGTATAGAGCTTTGGAACCTGGGGGCGTTTATCTGAGGATAAACTGTTATTCACAATAGGGAGAATAGACAAAAAAAATTATGGCACAACACCATTGTTTATCTTAACCAGCATTGTTTCCCCTACCATTATACAACCAGGGCACCCTTCTCTGTCAAAAGAGCCGAGCACCCGGTCTACCAACACCCCCCCCCCAACCATCTGTCAGCACTGACGTAATGCTAAACTGGCGGCTCTCAATACATGTGTCCAAGCTAAAAAGGTAAAGGCAGCCTCTTCCCTCATGCTGAACCCACATGCTGACCCCCCACGCACACACACATGCACACACAAAAAACTCCGTACAAACTGTGCGCGGCGAGATGAGCACCCCGCCATGGCAAGTTATTTAGGGGAAACACTGACCAGTAGTTTTTACTTAGTTTACGTGTGCATATCCCTGATTTATCTTTGTTCTTTGGCATTAGAATGGAAAAGCACAACTCAGAATCTACCACAGACCTCGTCAGTAGTTGCAGCTTTTATCTGAATGACTACAAATTGAAAGGGTAACTGTGCTGTTGCAGACAAATAACAGTTGGAAATCATAATCAAAGTGTTGTCACCCTGACACTTTATTTTCTGACAATAGTCCGATGGCTTAAATTTTTTTTAATATGTTGGTGTGATTAAAATGTTGTGTTTTTCAATAGGGACAATAGTTATGTCACATTTTATTAGTTGGTGTAAAGTAATAAAAATAAAGGCAGATTTTAAAAAAACAACATTTTTTTCAATTTAACTGTTATCCAAGAAACTGTCTTGTTATTGTTTTGCAGGCTTTAAAATAATGTATTTCTCAATAAGGACATACCAATCTGAAAAAATGCTATATTGGCTAATATTAAGTATTAGCTAATATACACTTTTGCACAACGTTGTTGTTTAGTTTGTTGCCGTTTTCTTAACTAAACATGTGTTCCTGCATAAAAATGGTGACAAAGTAAACTAGTGGTGTCGTGCAAATGTGTCGATTTATTAGTAGCTCGTGTAGCATTCTTTCACAACAGAATGTTGTTGACAAGGTGTTGTTTTATAAACAATGACATTGGCTGACTTGCAACAAATGTTGGTAGAGAATGAGATGCCATCCCACAGCAGTGTGTGACCAAGCTGGTGAGCAGCATGAAGAGGTGCCAGGCTGTTGTGGCTGTGTATGGTTCTTCCACATACTTCTGAGACTCCAGTTTGTTCCACGAGTAAATTAAGTTGTCCATATGTTTTGTTTCTTAAGACTTATTTGTTGAATCCAATAAACAACACCAAACAAGAGTCAACAGCAGAATAAGATGTTTGATTTTGTCAGAGAAGGTTTGACAAGATTTACATGAGCATCATCCTCATTTAGTTCATCTCCTAAAATGACAAATTCATCCAAAAGTTCTACTGTTCAAAATATTTCTGTGATAGTTCAATCATGTTTCCAATCATTTTACAACAAGCTGTTTGGTTTAATACCACTGTAAATCAATGTTGAAAGTTTTTTTAATCAAATTTCATACTTGATGATGTAAAAGCATGTTTTATTTTGCTGTATTTCTTTATTTTATTTTTGATTGCAATAAAGCTTGTGATTGTGGAATTTTTGCATCCTGGTAATAATTTGAGTGGAATGCATTGATTTATTTTCAATAGAACAAAACCTCATTTTAATTTGAGACCTACTTTTTACAATCTGTTATTGTTATTATTTAGAAACAGACTAGATCAATTTATAGATAAACAAAATATTCTAAGCAACAGTCAGTATGGGTTTAGAGCAAAAAACTCTACATCAATGGCTCTCATGGAATTAATGGAACAAATAACTACTGCTGTCGATCAAAAACAATATTGTATCAGTATTTTTGTTGATTTAAAAAAAGCATTCGATACTATTGATCACACCATTCTCCTTGAAAAACTGAACAAATATGGTATTAGAGGACCAGCATTACAGTGGGTATCTAGCTACTTAAAAGATAGGAAACAATTTGTACAAATAAATGATGTAAGATCTGACCTCTGTAATATCACATGTGGAGTTCCCCAAGGCTCTGTACTTGGACCAAAGCTTTTTATTTTATATGTGAATGACTTGGTAAATGTGTCAGGACTCCTTAAATGTGTACTTTTTGCTGATGATACCACTTTTTTCTGTTTAGGTGAAGATATAGAACAAATGTTGGAATTGATAAAGACAGAATTTGTCAAGATACAAACTTGGTTTAAAATAAATAAATTATCATTAAATCTAGAAAAAACTAATTACATGATATTCGGTAATAAAAAGAAAACTGTTGATGTTCCACTCAAAATTGAGGATGTTGAGATTTGTAGAGTGAGTGAGGTGAAGTTTTTGGGTGTTATCATTGATGACAAACTGACATGGAAACAACACATAAATTCTGTAAGAATAAAAATAGCTAAATCGATTGCAGTACTGTACAAAGTCAGAGACCTATTGAATGATAAAGCTCTGTATTTGTTGTATAACACAATCATTGTTCCACACTTAATCTATTGTATTGATGTTTGGGGGAATGCGTGTAAAACAATCACAAAGCCTATTTTTGTATTACAGAAAAGAGCTGTAAGAATTATCACTAGAAAACATTACCGTCATCCATCAAGTACATTATTTTATCAACTGAAGTTATTGAAGTTCCATGATTTGGTAGACTATAATATTTTATCAGTTATGTATAGGGCTCAAAATAATGCATTACCTTTAAATATCCAAATGCATTTTGTTAAAAGACAAAGTTGTTATAATCTTAAGGGGACAGAGATGTTTGTAAAACCACAATTCAGAACTAGTTTGAAGGGACGTTCTACCTCAATCCAGGGAATTAGATTATGGAATGGCTTGGAGAATGTAGTTAAAAATGCCAAGTCAATGTTTACATTTAAGAAAATGATCAAAACAAATGTGTTAAAAAATATATATGAAATAGCGTAATGTGTATTGTATTAGTTAGAAAATTAGAAAGAGTTAGTCATTTTGTACTGTTGGTTGAAGATTATTATTGTTTAATCTGATTGTTGGAAAAAGTTGGTTGTAGATTATTATTGTTTACATGGTTGATTATTATAGTTTAATCTGATTGTTGGAAGTAAGGGGCAGATATAATAAGATTTATTCTTCTTTCTGCTACCTTTCATTTTTTTATATTTTGTACATTATCATTTATGAGATTGTCTTGTATTGTTTCTTTTGTAAAAAAAAAATGAACAAATTTAATAAACATAAACAAATCTTACATAAATTTTCATCAAATTGCTGGTGCCCTGCTACAATTCCAAATACTTAGTTTACATGTGTAGCATGAAGCTGCACTACTCTAATTATGACCCTCGACCCTTATTCATATTTCAGGCTCACCATGAATCGTGTACTTTAAAGTTACCTCTGACTTCAATGAATCTCTGATGTTTTCTACACATTTCTTATCAGGGACACAGAGTCAGTTACAGTCTGACAAATGTTTACCTTATTCTTCCTCTGTTTCTAAGAAAGAAAAACAAATTATTAATGAAGTTTGTTTTATTTGATTAACAAGTGTGAACATGAATAATTTTGATTGTTCTCAATCATTATAATGAAATTATGTAAAATATTACAATGTGAATAACATGTTTCTCTGCTCTGTGTTAGATAAAGTGATTAATCCTTCAGAGACACCTGTCATGAGCAGTCTTTGAGCTGAAGCTGTTTTCATCAGAGGGGAGTCAAAATGTTCCCTAGTTAGTCTAAATAATATTCTCAGAGCTGTTGTTTTGCACAAAGATCCTTTTTGTAAAAAGCAGTTCGCCTTAGACCCCTGAACTGAGCAGATCGTCTCCGGCTCCGATTCGGAAGATGGTTAGTTTGTGGACCACATCTGAGATGTCGTACCAAGGTCCACTCGTTCAACTCCTGAGCAGATAAAAATGTCACTCAGTTACAATTGTTAGAAGTAAATAACTGCAAAAGATGAAGTCTTTTTCCACTGCAAGACTCACGTTCTTGGCTTGAAGTCCAAACGTACAGAAGGTACTGATGGACGTTGTACTTCTCATCGGCGGTTCCCCTCAGTCCCCTGAAGCTGCCACAGTGACCGTAAGCTACTTTGGGCAGTTCCCGGTGAGTCCTCCTCATGGTGTGTCTGGTCTGATCCACCAGAGAACCCCAGAAAGACGAGTGACCTGGTGCCTTCAAGCTGACCTGGTAACGAGCCAAACCTAGTGACATGATGCCTTGGTCTGGTTAAGCTTATGCAACTTGGTAAAGCATTTCCTGGCTTGCAGTGATGATAAATGACTTTATCTGATCAGATTAAACCACTTCTCTCAACCAAAAATCTGAAGTAACTATTTGTTAAAATACCCAAACTTTGTCTAAATTCATGCGTATATAAAACTGAAATGATGGTAAATGGAGCTTATTTATATAGCGCTTTCCAGCCCCCTATGAGGGGCCCCAAAGCGCTTTACAATACCAACCATCCACCCATTCATACACACATTCATACACCGGTAGCGGCAGACTGCCATGCAAGGCGCTGCCTGACCTACCGGGAGCAACTCGGGGTTAAGTGTCTTGCCCAAGGACACAACGACACATGTGGGGAACCGGGATTCAAACCTCCAACCTTCCGATCGAGGGACGACTGCCATTACCACTACGCCACGGCCGCCCCGTAATAATTCCTGCTCAAAGAGTCAATTTTGCCTTAGATAAGAAAATTAAGCCTTGATTGATTCATTGTTATTGTTTGTTTCTTATTGTTGTTAATTTTAGTTTGATTATTTTTGTAATAAATCTTCAAAGACAACTTTGGTCTCTTCGTTCAGATGAATATTCACGTGTTATGATATAAAACTCCCTGTAATTAACAGATTCTACTTCAGTGACTGATTCTGATGAGTAAAGGGTGAATAAGTTGTTGTTGGTCAGTAAACTGACCAGCTGGTGCCAAACTTTAACGAGAGCTAAATAAATAAAACTAATGTAGTGAAGGGGATGGAGAAAGTGTCACCCTTCTTCCTCCATCTTTCTCTCTTTATTGCTACACATGTGTTCAAATGTTCCATAAATCAACCAGAAATGGACCTTTAGATGACAGTTGAACAAACATTTAGTGACCACCATCATTATTAGTGTTTTTACATCAAGAATCAATTTAGATTCACTTCTGTAAGACCAATGACATTTCATTGTTTCACTTCAATTAGTTTTTGCTGTCTAGATAAAGAACCATTAAGAGGGAGGAGTGGGATCTGTCCAAAACTTTTGAACTTCCATGTTTCCCTGAAAACGGTCCTCAGAGGGATGGTGAAACCCTGACGACTCTCAGGTTCCAGCAGATGTTTCTTCCATTGTTAGGCAGGATTCACAGGTTTCAGGTTTTCCAGCTCACACTTTTTATTCTTTGTATGTACATCTACAAATGATCAAGTTTCTGAGTCAACCCAGTTCAAGATGGCCGCCACAGCCACCTGACCTTAGAAACAAAAAGTTGTCTATAATTCATGAAAAAAGGCCTCATCAACAGCCCTATTCTTTTCCTCCATATTGATTTAATTGTTGTATAACACTACTTTAATTGCATTTTTTTGTTGTTTAGTGTTGCCTGTACTTCATATGTTATCTGTCTAAAACAGCTCTCTCTTGTAAACGAGTCATTGTGACTCAATGAGACTAACCTGTATAAATAAAGCTTGAATGAATTATATTTCTTTTTCACATTTTGTACTGTATTTTGTACTTTTATTGCATGCTTTAGAATTTATTTATTTTTTAGCAAGTCAAATTTGTTATTCTTATTCTGAATAATTTCATTGCATTCAACAATGTTCAGTCAGGTCATCTGGACAGTTTCTCTTTTTATGCTGAGACGTTTCGTTCGCCATACAGAAGACTTCATCAGTCTGAGGAAACCCCAAACAAAACTAATATTTCCCAACAGTTTACTCCAAAGTGGAAAAAAAAAAAAAAAAAAGGTTGGTGCTAAGATGGCCTCTGGGGCACGCCCTGTCCCTCGTTGACAGCCATGTCAAACTGGTTCAAAACACCAAAGTCCATGCTCAATAATCCAGTTATAAAATCCCACAATGTTCAGTCAGGTCATGACAAATAAACAAAGATAGCATAACAAGAAGTAACCTGATGTAACCTGACGAGCCTAATGGATTGATTGACAGGTGGCACTGCGGATACGACTTGAGAAAAAAACATCATAGCCTAG
>JBBPBX010023992.1:16264-27932 GCA_038048925.1 Garcialebias charrua
CAGAGAAAATACTGTTAGGGGGACACATTTTAAAAGAAGCAATAAAGATTGCGCATGCGCAGTACGGACTGCCCATAAGAGTGTTTTTTACATAGATATCGGTTTTTTAGCCTGAAGGAAAACACTTACTGTACTTCACATTGTTCCACACCGACATGAACTTTGTCTTCAATTTTTCCACCTCGTCGCTCCCTTGATTCTCCATTTGAAACAGCGATGGAAAGAACCCATTCCCACACAGCAACACAAAACCTGGTGCAAACACAACGAACACAAACAGCTTAAAATCACTGTCATGAAGGAGTTTACACGAAAATACGTCTTTAAGTAAACGACTTCGATACCTCAACCCTCGTTCTGACCCGCTGTCTTGTTGTCACAGACCCCCCGCTGGGTTGTGTTCAGACTTAAACGTATCATAATAACGGGATAATTGTCTCTTATAATCAGCTGTGTAACTTTACATTACGCTGCGAGACGAGAGTACCACTGTTTATGCTTTCAGGAAATGAAGAAAGTCCGGTGATCTCGCGAGATTTCCGACGAGAACCAAAAAAGAATAAACGCTGACTTACAACGCCAAGATAGCCCGAGCGGGCGGAGTTAAAGTTTTTTCTTCGACTTCTAATGTGTTCCGTAAACACACATTAGAGATTTTAAACAAATAAATTTTAAACCAACGCACTCTACCGTAAACCTTGTAACTCACTTATTAAAAATATTTTGTATAAATTTATATGCAAAAAAAAAAGAAGCAATTATATGCAAGATTAATTGTACTGATGGTTTCGTTGAGTTTATTTAGTATATCATACAGAACACAAAACTACTTTGTTTTAGTTTGTGCATCTCTTATAATAATAATAATGAATTCCATTTATAATGCACTTTTCATTAATAAAAATCTCAAAGTGCTACAAAGTGTAATAAAGCAAAGATCAAAATAAAACAAGTGATAAAATCAAATAAAATCAATAATAATATCGACTAGATCAAAGATAAAATCATGTGGATGCAGATTAGGCTTGCTTAAAAAATAAATAAAATAAAACAAGTGATAAAAGCAAGTAAAATATTGTCAGTAAGAATATTTATTTGATTTAAAGTTGCATTCTTGTCATCCATCAAATATATTTAAACAACTGAAAGTACTGAAGTTTTATGATTTGGTGGACTATAATATTTTGTTACTAATGTATAGGGCTCATAAGAATATGTTACCCTCAAATGTGTTTCGTTAAGAGAGAAAGCTGCAATCTAAAGGGAACTGAATTTTTTGCAGGACTACAGTATAGTTTGAAGGGACAGTTTATTTAAATAAAGGGAGTGGAATTGTGTAACGTTTTGGGAAATGATGCTAAAGATATTAAAGGTTCAGTATGCAGTTTCTGTAGAACTGCAGCACTTAGAAATATTTTCAACAGGCAAAGCATTCTGATCCCTCCCCCTCAGAGCCATATGTGGCTCTGCCCCCTTGTGGTCTGTTGAATTTCAAATTCAAGCTCTGTTTTTATTGGCTGATTCAAATTCAAGCTCTGTTTTTATTGGCTGGTTACAAACTCTGTTTTTATTGGCTGGAAAATGGCGGGTCACCTTTTCTTTTTAGAAATGCTTATTTACCACCTGGAGAAGCAAGGGGACAATATTTTTTTTTTTTTTTTCAGAGATTACCTGGCTAACATCAGTCTGTCAGGAGGTAGTGACAGAGTGAAGAAATATGTTCATAAAAAAAGCTACATACTGAAGCTTTAACTCTGTGATTAAATAAAAAAAAAATCAAATCTAAACTGTTAACAAAATACTAAAGCTTTTAGTTAAAATGGTTTTAAGAATCTGTTGGACAACTGGCAAAAACCAATGCAGTTCCTGTTTTTGATTTTATACATCTAATGTACCT
This sequence comes from Garcialebias charrua, assembly GCA_038048925.1. Classification (NCBI taxonomy): domain Eukaryota; kingdom Metazoa; phylum Chordata; class Actinopteri; order Cyprinodontiformes; family Rivulidae; genus Garcialebias; species Garcialebias charrua. Next base: position 18,162 of record JBBPBX010023992.1, read on the forward strand.
TATAATGTTTTGCTAGTTTTTTTATACTTTGTTTTAAAAAAATCTGTATTTCTCTCTTGTGTTTGTATTGTTTATTGTTTAGGGAAATTCTACCATTGCTGTTCATCATTCTTTAGTTTGTAGCAGGTCACTTTTGTAAATGAGTCCACGAGCCGAGGCTCAATGAGATTTACCTGACTAAATAAAGGTTGAATGAAAAGTTAAGCGTTTAATGTACTAGTTATTTGTTGATTGTGAAAAGTTACTCTATTGATCTGTTATTTCTGGAAGATAATTGTTTGAATTGATTGATTGAGGAAAATGGGGAATGTGGTAAAGAGGTGAAAAAGTGAGTCCAGGCAGGATGGAGTGGATGGAGAAAAGTTTCAGGAGTGATTTGTGACAAAAAGGTGTCAGCAAAGGTCAAAGGAAAAGTTTACAAGACAGTGGAGACCAACTTTGGTCTGGAGACAGTGTCATTGACAAAAAGACAGGAGAAAGAACTGGAAGTAGCAGAAATGAAGATGCTGAGGTTCTCCTTAGGAGTGACAAGGATGGATAAGATCAGGAATGAGATCATCAGAGGTACAGCACATGTTGAACAACTGGGAGATAAAGTTAGGGAGGCCAGACTGAGATGGTTTGGACATGTCCAGAGGAGGGACAGTGGGTATATTGGTAGAAGGATGTTAGAAATGCAGCTGCCAGGAAAAAGACACAGAGGAAGGCCAAAGAGGAGATATATGGATGCAGTTAGAGAGGACATGAAGGTAGTTGGAGTGAGGACAGAGGATGCAGAGGACAGAGTGAGGTGGAGGAGGATGACTCGCTGTGGCGACCCCTGAAAAGGGAAAAGCCGAAAGAAGAAGAAGAAGATTGATCTGTTATTTCTGGAAGATTATTGTTTGAAATTGTCTTGTTTTTGAAAAAAGGGGCAGACAAAATAAGAATTCTTCTTCTTTCTGCCTTATGTATTTTTTTCCCACACATTTATTACGGTAACTGTTTTTTTTTCTCCTTTTTTCTTTTGATGTAAAATGAATACAGTACATGTATTTAATAAATAATTAATAAAAAAATAATTATTATTTTAGAAAGACTGACACATAGGTTAGAGTACGAAATGGGCTAATTGCTAAAACATTTCGCCCAAGCTTTTTCCTGGGTGCGCAGTAATACAGTCTTTACGGTAATGCTCCCGTTCTCCGGTGGTTTTCCCTGTGGTTGTGTGAGTGGAGAGAGCCTGGCTGCCTGGGGGAATCGGACAAAAGCACATCCGCAGCCACTGCCATGGCTGAACGCCGCGCATTCGCCCAAAAGATCAGCAGGTAAAGCCTCGAGACGTCTGAAACGAGCCCGGTGAATGAACTTAGTTTCGCCCGGACACGGGAAGCCCCGTGAAGGAGGAGGCCCAGCTCCTCTCTCTCTGTTCTCTCTCTCGGAGCTAGCCGCTCGTTAGCTGTAGCTCCAGAGATGCTCAGACCCACCCAGACACACAGCTGCTGCTCTGATTCCACTGGAAGCTAACAAAAGGCTTGTATCCATGAACCGGTTCTGCCACCAAGAAAACTGTGCCAAACCCAAGTAGATTAAATATAGTATATTTAAAATGTAATTTATGGACAGTTAGCTGTCTGGTCCACAGATGCTAACGATGGGAAGCTACAAATAATGACGCTGGGGATGCGACTAAACTTTTTATTTATTAAGCCATGTTAAAAAGAAAGACTGTCAGGAGAAAACATTTAACCTGGAATAAATATTCCTCGTCTAGTCAAATCAAAAGCTGATTATAATCTTCTTTCCTCTCTTCAGACACATCTAAGTAATCTCCTTAACAAAGGGCTTTGTCAAGCTGTCAGATTGCTCCATCCCAGTTTATACTTTTAATAAATCCCCCCCAGACATTTAAAATCACGTTTTGTTTCACATCTCTGATTTCCATGTCTCAAATTTACTCATCTAATTTTATCAGTTGTCAGTTGTTGGTGTTTTCACCTTTTGAAGTAAAAGTTATTAGTGTTTTGTCAATTTTTTTGTTGACGTCAAAATTATGGCATATTATTAGAATTGGGCAATTTAGAATTGCCAAATGGGGTATTTATAAATAAGTGCGTTATAAATAAAAGTTATTATTGTTATTATTATTATTATTTACAACATAATAGGTTAATTGTAGTGTAATTGCAGTTTTACCACTACTGTAGCCTAAAACAGGGATATCTATAATCTTGATCCTTGATGGCCACTATCCTACATGTTTTACTTGTTTCCCTGCTCCAACACACCTCAGTCAATGGTTAATTGTTTCTTCATGTTTTGCAGAAGCTTGTTAATCTTATTTATTCAAATCAGTGGTGTTGGAGCAGATTAGCCTCTAAATCAAGCAGGATTGCCCCTAAAAGACCAGGTTTTGATACCCCAGACCTAATAGTTATTGGTAAACTAGGCTGTTATTAGGTTAAATTTAGCTACAGCAATAACATGTTGTCAGTAAACAGTCACAGTCAGAAAAAAGTCACAATAATGATCATACCTGCTGAAACTGCAAAGTAAATCAAGCTTTTAGTAAAATTATTTAAACTTTGTATGGCATATTTTTCCATTTATCATTTTAATTAAACTAAAATAAATAGCATAGGAATTATATAAGGTTTTAACATTCATGTACAAAAGCACACACTAAAAGAAAACAATACACCTGAAGGTTGGGGAAATGCCAACAAAATGATGGAGAACTACAGTAATCTGGAAGTTCCCAAAATACTGACAAATGTTACCAATCTGATAAAAATAAAAATAAACACTTCTGATGTACATACGTGAAAATATATTTTTCATTGTGTCATTTGTCACAGTGGGTTTGCTGTGTTTTTGGTTGTTGGTTGATGCTCTGTGTGGCTGTTATAAAAAGTGGCATGGCTGAAAAACAAAGGTTAAACTTTGTTTAGGTTTCTTACCTAGTCTACCGTTTGTCTATTGTTTAGCACGATTTATTAATTGTTCTTGTAGCAGAAAAAAACACAACAATTCTGTTACCTTCAGAATGTAGATAAGGACATTTTATGGCCAGTATCACATTTTAAGGCAACTCAGTGACACAAAGCTTTTCCTAGATAATAACATCCCAGCTGAACAATTTTCTTGTACGGTAATCTTTAGTTATTGTTGGATCACAGTTTGCGCCAGGAAGTTGCTAATGTCTTGAAGTAGCATCCACAGAGCCTGTACGTGCTCCTCTTTGCCGCGAGCAGCGCCACATGATTTGAGGCAACGAGGGAGATCTGTAACTTGTTTGTCAGTTCTGCTTTTCTGCTGCAACAATGACAGCACTTCTCTGCAGAGGCCGTTCGACTTCTACAGAACATTAGCACACCCACATGAGACTGGCGTACTTGATCGTGATGCTTTCGTTTCATTTTCTGGCGTAAAATGACATTCAGATATCCAGTGTTTGTATCCATGATACACAAGATGGAAGAGATGCATGCAACCTGGTTTGTAGAGTAACTCATGGACTGTTCTTACGGTACTTCAGATTTGTAATCTTGCACAACACTCGTTATGTCTTTTGGTATCTATTAACTCTTTCCTGGGTTCCAATCTGTGATTTTTTTTGTGTCACTTTGAACAACTTCCTATGTTATTTTGTTCAAGGCATAGGTCTCTGAGTGGTTTCTGTGGTTCCTGTGATTTAAAGGCCCAGTATGTGGCCACAGCAGCGGTTGAACACCCACACCTTTATGCTACCAAGCACCAGGGATTCTTATTTTGTTCTTCCTTTGACATTTTGTTTTCAGTTTAGCATGTGATGTTGACAGAAGTGATTAGACAAGAGCTCAAATCTAAGCATGAGTTTGCTTTTTAACATTATGAGCAATTTGAGTTGCATTTAAATGTTTTTAATCACAATACAGTACTATAACAACTAAGTTACTGAAGTTTTAAATACTGTACAGCAAATACTACCGTATTCGTCGGTGTATAATACACAGTTTTTTTGCTCATTTGAATGTCCTGCGTATTATACACCGAAGCGTATTATCGATGGATTTTTTTCCCATATTTTTAGACCCATTTTTCACTCTATCGCTGTTTTTCATTTTGGGCAAAAAATGGTGCAGTACCACTTTTGTCCGCTAGGGAGACACTTCCAGACCGTTTCTAGCTCATGTGTCCGAAAAAAGCCTCCTCGGGTCGGACTGACTCTGTCGCTGCCTGCCCCCTGCTCTGGATGTAGCTGCATTTAGCTGTGAGGTTCGCTGTTTTTGTTAGCAAGATAACTCATAAACTCATAAACCACACCGCAGATTTTTAAATCCAGCTGATTTGAACATTTCGTTAGTTTGGTTAAGCTCAGGAGCCCGTTTGCTATAAAGTCAGCTAAGAAATATATATTTTAAGCATTTATTTAGCTAAATTTAAAGAAAGAAAGCGTCCGGTCCGACCCGCCTGCATACAAATAATCGCCAAACTACTTTTTAAAAATCCAGCTGATTTGAACATTTCGTTAGTTTTGTTAAGCTCAGGAGCCCGTTTGCTATAAAGTCAGCTAAGAAATATATTTTTTCTCGCAAAGAAATAATAGTTTTTACCGTGTTTTGTTGTAAATTCCTTCGGTGCTCGCCCGCTTCTGTGGCTGCCATTTTAAGCAGGGCAAACGAGGCGCTGACGCGTCGCGTAGCTGTGACTCATAATAGATGCGTATTAAACACCGAAGCGTATTATGTATGTTTTTTTCTGGTTTATTTCCAATAATTGGACAAAGCGTATTATACACAGGAGAGTATTTTACACCGACGAATACGGTAGTCTGTTTTTATTTTTTAACTACATTTAAATTAATTTGAAATAGATTTAATTAAACATAAAATTAACAATAGCAAATCTTGCAAAATGTTCAACATCAACAATAGCTTTAAGTTAGAGACTTTAAAAATACACTTATAATTGTTTAATTTTCTCAGTTTGGATTATTTTACTAAATCACACATAATATTATGCTTATATTATTAAGATAATGTCTTTTATTGTTTGTTGCAATTTTTTGAAATACATACACGAGTGTATTAGCCCTTAAACTATGGAAAGTGCCTCAGTTTTATTAGTTGAATTAACACAAACTCAGACTTGGATTAGCTTTACGGGTGTGTGTGTACTTCTTTAGTTTCATGGTATGTGTCAAACATTTTGATTACCGTATACTGTACTACTTTAAAAAAAAAAAAACGGTACATTACAAAAAAATTGTATTGTGTGAATGCATGTTTATTTTTGCAGCAGGAACAGTTAACACACTGAGTTTGGATCATTTGTCAGTAACTGCACTTTTTATATTGACTATAATTTCTTCCTGTTTGCAGAACTGTGGCAGCAGAGGTTAGAAAACAGATAGCTGGTCAGTATGGAGGTTCTCCGCAGCTCTTCAAAAACCTTAATGTTGGGACTGCATCAAGCAACACAGTGAGTACTCTCAAGCAGTTTTAACCCAGTAAATTAGGTGTAGTCTTTATAGTTTTTCCTCCTAAACTTGCACTCTTCAACCAGTAATCAGCACAACAATGTGCATAACCAATAATATTATTTTCAGCTGATAATATCTCATTTATGTCTGACAATACACACACACACAAATAAATAAAAGCATAACTAAAAAGTGGGAGCCCCAAGTTAAAACATTAAATACACATTATTTTTCTAAATGTATTCATATTTTGTTAACTATGATTGAAGCTAGGATGAATGTAGGTGTTATTCTAAATGACATTTGTGTGTTTTTTTTAATGTTTCATTGCTAACGTTTAAGTCATAATAATTGCTGTGAGAAATGACATTCCGAGCTGAAATAATTTAAAGGTTACCTTTAACTCAGTCAGTATATTTGTTAAAGAATTGGTTAGAGCCAGTTCCACCTGGACAGTTCTCAGCTCAAACTCAAGCACAAGCTCCCCCTCGCCTTCTTAATTAGGCTTCAGTTGGTTTGTAATTAAACTGTGAAAGGTATTGATGTTTAAATGTCTCTAGTGGGAGACGGACAAATAAAAACCCACACACTGTTACTTATACTGTTGAAAGGGATTCCCTTTGGGTTTATCATTTTTAAGCAAAGACCCATAAAACCATTAGGTTGTTCTTTAGGTAGCTCTTTTGACAGTCTTATTTGTATCACCATGAGACAAATGCTTGAATACAGTTACTCTAATAACAGACATACTTCTCTCAGAATTGTTTTTCCACATTTTTAATACAAAGTAATAAAAATATCACAAGTGTAAATTGATAACAAAATGTAGCACATACTGTATTTTGTTTTTGTGTAGTTTTATGTTGTGTACAGTAATTGAATGATGAGTTTCTCATAACTTGTTTCTTTCCTTTAGTGTCTACATGTGAAAATGTTCCCCTTTTTTCTCCATGCATCTGATCTAACTCGTTCTCTTCACCCACCAGGTTCCCCTCACTGAGGCGGTGGAACCAGTGGACTTTGAGGAATATCTCATCACGCATCCTCCCATCGTTGAGTCAGGTCCACTAAGAGATCTGATTGAATTTCCCCCTGATGACATTGAGGTCATCGCTACACCCAGGGAGTGTCGCACTGTGGTACAAGCTGTTCCAGAGGAAGGGTGAGTTAAAGGAATTCTGTCAGCAAGTTTGGAGACAGAGTAACGTGTCAGACCATATGTGCAGTGTTCAGATGTTTTGTAATGTCATGCGCCAAGTCTTTTCAAAATGTTTTCCAAATTGCTCTGATGCTGTCTTAGCTATCCTAAGTTACTGCACTGCAAAAGTTTATTTGTAAAATGTAATGTCTAATAACATGGATGCCTCAGTGTTGTTACAGATGATATACCAACAAAACATCCTCTGCTATTCAAGTAGACCATTCATTGTATGACATTATGGTTACTACTTGCTGTAGCTCAAAATCTTAGTACTGTATTTCAAGGAGGTTGCACAAACACTATAGGTGCACCTGACTGTGGGATGTACCCTCAAGATTCAACTTTTATTATACTGTAGTCACTTTAATAGTATATTTGAAGTCTTACAGTAGTATTTACAGAAACCTTAATGCATGTCTGTTTGCAGGGACACCGATCTCCATGTCAGAGATTGTGTAAGATCCTACACAGAAGACTGGGCTGTTGTCAATAGAAAGTAAGTCTTCACTTTTAAAGTTAATTCACACATATGTTTACTCATACTATTATAGTTATGTATTAGTACTGGGCAGTGATTTTCTGTTCAGTGCCCCGAGATAACTTCTGTTGTGACTTGGCGCTATATAAATAAACTGAATTGAAATGAATTGATTTTCAAAAAAATTGAAGTATTTAAAAAATGGGTACCGGTAATTTCAAAGAATTAACATTTTATTTTTATTTTTATTTTTATTGTTCATTCATTCAACCTTTATTTATACAGCTAGTCTCACTGAGCCACAAGGACTCATTTACAAGAGGGACCTGTTCCAGACAGAATATATAGTACAGACAACAATAACAATAAACTACAGTAAAAATGCAGTTGCAATAGTGCATAAAACAATAAATCAGGGTGCCATAAAACAAGGTAAAATACTAAAAACAAGAACATATTTGCTCTGGTTTTTCTGTTGACCTTATCAAATGTTTAAACCCCACTAAAGAAATTAAAGCGGACAGCTTCAGTTCATGTTGCAAAATGTTCCATGTTGCAGGAGCAGAGTAGGAAAAGGCCTTTTTGCCAAGTTCAGTCCGCATTGAGGGAAAGTTGCTGGTAATGATGGACTGAGAGCACATGTTGTAACTGCACTGATGGCATGACGTGGGAGGAGATATGAGAAGGTAGCAGACCAAGGAGTGATTTATAGATGAAAATGAACCAGTGTGAGAGCCTACATGTAGGTAATGATGACCAACTGACCAAGGAGTACAGGGTGCAGTGATGAGTATGGTAGTTACAACCAGTTATGAATCTTAGCGCGCCATGGTAGACAGCATCCAACATCTGCAAGGAGCTGACAGGGGCATTCCTGTAAATAATGTCACCATAAATATGATTGTCGAATCCTGCTTTTTCCAGCTGAGGCAGCTGTCTAAGCTGAAGCCCATATTATCCAAAAATAACCTGGAAACAGTAATTCATGCATGCATTACATCCAGGCTCGACTATTGTAACTCGCTCCTTTTTGGTATCAGTCAGACCTCTATAGCTAGACTTCAACTGGTCCAAAATACAGCAGCCTGATTTTTAACCAGCACAAGCAAGAGAACACCATTATGGCCTCCCTGCACTGGCTACCGGTTCACCTTTGAATCCAATTCAAAATGCTCTTGCATGTCTATAAATCACTAAACAGCTCTGCCCCCTCCTATCTTACTGATCTGCTCCAGCCGTATGTCCCACCACGTCTCTCAGGTCAGCAGACCAGTTGCTCCTCACAGTTCCAAGAACCCGTCTCAAGCGCAGAGGTGACGGGGCCTTCTCTGTCACAGGCCCAAGACTGTGGAACGAGTTACCTCTGCTTGTCAAACAGGCCCCCTCCCTCACAGTTTTTAAATCTTGCTTAAAAACACACTACATTATTCCCTGGCTTTCGGCACTGTGTGATCTGTGCTGAGCCTGTGTGCATCACACTGTGTTGGTCATATTGCTGTTGTTGTTATTAGGGGTGCACCGATTGCAGTTTTTTGGCCGATCACCGATTTCTACAAAGTCTGACCTGCCAATTCCGATTTTGGCCAATACCGATTTAGTTTTATAAGCAACACTGTTAGATGTTGTAAGGTCACAATGCACCTTCAAATTTCAATCTTATTTTGTTGAAAAACAGACCCTTGAACAATATTCTAGAACCAATACAAACTTGTTTTAACTGGTCACAAGGTAGTGCTCTGAAATATAAATGAAGTTTAGACAATTGTTGTTAAAACTAAAGAAATCTGTAAAATCGGTTTCTCATGCAAGCATTGGCCGATTTCCCAAAATTAAGGAAATTGGGGCCGATAAATCGTTGCACCCCTAGTTGTTATCCACTATTGTTTTTTGTTTCTACATTTGGTTTCCTGTTATGTAATCTGTTGCTCTGTGCTTGGTCTGTTTGTCCCTGTACAGCACTTTGGTGTACACTGTCACTGTTTAAAGTGATTTATAAATAAAGTGGTATGGTATGGTATAATCAATGGTCGGTAGGAAGGTAGCAGCTATAAGGCGTTTTCTGGCATTCAGAGTTAAAGCTGCTATATGTAACTTTTCTAACAATATGTTTTTAACATATTTCTTCACTCTGTCACTAGATTGATGTTAGAGAGGTAATCTCTGAAAAAAACTTAAAAAAAATATTGTCCCCTTGCTTCTCCAGGTGGTAAATAAGCATTTCTAAAAAGAAAAAGTGACCCGCCATTTTCCAGCCAATAAAAACAAAGTTTGTAACCAGCCAATAAAAACCGAGCTTGAATTTGAATCAGCCAATAAAAACAGAGCTTGAATTTGAATTTTAACAGACCACAAGGGGGCAGAGCCATATATGGCTCTGAGGGGGAGGGATCAGAATGCTTTGCTTGTTGAAATTTTTTCTAAGTGCTGATGTTCTACAGAAACTGCAGACTGAACCTTTAAGCAAGGTCTATTTCTGAAAAAGAAACCCAGTTTTAATTTCAGTTTCTTTATCAAGTTTTCGATACGTGGTTTAAAAGAGAAATGTGCATCGACTAAAATTCCCAAGTATTTGTAAGAAATGACAAACTCAATAGAAACACCATGCACCATACGGGGCAGCCGTGGCACAGTGGTACAGTAATGGCAGTC
>JBBPBX010023993.1:0-40060 GCA_038048925.1 Garcialebias charrua
TCTACACTCATCTCCAGGCCAGCGGTCACTCTTTCAGGGATGAAGATGTTCACATCCTTGATATAGAGGAACGATGGTTTGAGAGAGGAGTAAAGGAGGCCATCTTTGTGAAAAGAAACCGTCCATCATTAAACAGAGGTGGAGGCCTCCGGGTTCAACTGTCCCCCTCTTACAATGCTGTTATTGCTAGTATCACTCAGCCCTCTGTGAATAGCAAACAACCATCAGGGTGCTAACGATCCATCGTTAGGCTGATGGTCCTCCTTGATCATGTGAGCAGCTGGTTTTGGCTGTCATCAGCCAACTGGTTGATCCACTGTGAGAGGGTGCTATTTATAAGACTGAGCTGAACCCAGCAGCTCAGACTGAGGAAGTCTTTCGGACGAAAGACGAAACATTTCTACAAATTTTTTTTTTTGCTGTGTTGTGTTTTGTTTTTTTGAATGTCCAGAGGACAAGACTTAGCTTTTTTAGATAAAATAAATAGTGTTTTATGTTTAAATATCAGTTAATAAGTCATCTGTTATGCCCCCTTGTTTAGGACTGTAACATAATAATAATAATAATGAATTCAATTTGTAATGCACTTTTCATTAATAAAAATCTCAAAGTGCTATTGTAGGAGTGGTGGTAACAAATCTCAGCTGCTTTTGTGTGAAGGCAGGGGACACCCAGGACAGGTCTCCAGTCCATCAGAGAGACAAAGAGACAAACAACCATCCACACTCCCAGTCACAGCTACAATTTACAGTCGTACAGAAAAGCCCAAAAAGATTCAAACTGAGGATTCAAGTCTTCGATTGAGAGTTCTAATCACTGATTATCAATAATAATTTATCATATTTACCAAGCTAAATCCTTACTGATAATCATTGTGTGGAGTCTTTAATAATACTGACCAGCTGTGATCAGGCAGCATGTATTCCCGTGTGTAAATGTATTATTATTAATACTATAATTACAGTTGAGCCGTGCAAAAATTTGTCCCACTGAAGTAGCTCTCAGTCTCAAAAAGGTTGGTGACCCCTGTGCTACAGTATATTAGCTGGAGAGGGTCCTCTGGACAGGTTCAAAAAACAAAACATTACGTCCAGAGTACCAGACTTAACTTTTTTTTTTCCTACCTGGATTATAGAACATGCATCAGGATACTACAATAGGCATATTTGAACAAAACTATAACAAATGTGTGTCTCTGTTTAACGTGTGATTTTTATTTATTTTCCAAAACCCTCCAAATGTTCTCTCTGTGAAGGGGTCAGTTTTAGGTGTTTGTAGTTCTTCATAAATATCTGCAAATTTAAATCCTACACTGTATTAAATCATTATTGTAGGAGTGGTGGCGCAGAGGTTAGAGAAGGTGGGCCTGTGATTGGAAGATCGCCGGTTCAACTCCCGGTACTGACAACATCAGCATGTGGGTGGGAATGGTGAAACAGACCTGCTTCCACCCTCATTTGCTCCACTCTGGGCCCTTGAGCAAGGCCCTTAACCCCCACCATCTGTTCCTCCAGGAGCCCTAGATAGCAGCTCTCTGCTTCACACAGAAGTCTGTGGTTGAGTCAGGAAGGACATACGGCGTAAAAGTAATTATGAAATATAAATGCTGCCTGGATGGATGGATGCATGGATGGGTGGATGGATGCATGGATGGATGGGTGGATGGATGCATGGATGATGGATAGATGGGTGGATGGATGATGGATGGATGCATGGGTGGGTGATAATGAAAGATGGATGTACACTGGATGGATGTTGTCTATGACAATGTCCCCTGCTCAGCTGCAGCGTTTTCCCATCTCTACACACCCCCAGCGTGCTCTGGCTGCAAGCGTCCACTCTTCAGACTGGTCATAGTTCATCAGCACACGACCGAGGACACGTCCCTGCAAGAAGGATGAAAACTTCAAAGACAAGCACTCACATCAGCTGAGCAGGATGTATGATGGTTGCTCAAAGTAGCAGAAATTACCACAAAAAACTTGATAACATCTAAATATATATTTAAAAAAAAAATGTGTCTGAAAAGGTAGAACAAGCTTAAATTAGCAAATATTTATATGATTAAACTTATAATAGGGTGAATATCAAATATTGTTTTATTTTGATTATTACAGCTGAAACCACTGATGATCAGCTATGAAAATGTAGTGGTTATTTAGACAGAATTTGGGTGAAATTTTGCACATAATGTTAGAATAAACATAGAAAATAAAACAGATGCTTCAAAGGGACTCATCTTTTTTAAACTATAAGTAATGTTGAATAATTATTAGATGGATACATTAATTAAAGCAGTACCAATCAGTGCTCTGTGGACGACGTGAACAGGTTCCATCACGTCCTCCTCTGTCCTCACAAGTCAAGTCAAGTAAAGTCGCGGCTTGCCACCTGCTTCCTCGTTGGTAAGGCTTCATTAAATACAGCTGCAGACATAAATTAGAAACTGCTGTTTATTGTTTAACCCTCTGAAATAACTTTGGCTTCCCAAACTGACTAAAAATCGCTCTATTCTTCACTCAGTTTGCTAAATTCGTATCGGCCGCCATGTTGTTTACAAGGTGCGCACTGAGCAGAGTCTCATCTCCTTACGTCACGTGACCTTTTGTGGAAGTTCTCGGATTTATGTGGGTGTGTCCCAGCGAGAAAATTACCAAAACTTTTAATGAAATTTTAATATATTTACAATTTATTTTGCAAAAACGAACATAGTTCAATGATAATACATATATATATATATATGTGGTGCAAAACGATTTATAGTTAAAACATGATGTCATTGCAGCTTTAACCTTTTTAATTTAAAATTATAATCTTATTAACTCATTTTTTTAACCTCCTTGTGTTTTATTTCCAGTCTGGAACAGAGATAGCAGCTGACTTCTTCCTGTTTGGGGAAATCCACCAGAGATCACCTGCAGCTAAGAAGTGTGTGATGACTGAACTCTGAACTTTTCCAGGGACCTGTCCCACCTAAGGGAGCAGGTCCAAGAAGAGGTTGTGAGTATCGGGACACATCAGCTGAAATAAAGTCCACTTTGCTGCAAACATCTGCTGTGAAAACAAAGTGGAAACATGAACGCAGCAGGAAAAGTGATTTTGAACGCTGCACACAAGATGACTTTTCTGTGGATCATCAGTGGAAAATATTGTCCACAAGTGATTTCAGCAGCATGTGGTGGTTGAGGCCAGTGTTCCTTTAACAGCTGTTTCCTCTTGCTCACATCTGTTTGACAGAATCAAAGGAGTGAAATAGTTAGAAATGTGTTCCAGTTTGATCCACGTGAAGTTGAAGAATTCAAAGTGAAAGAATTCAACAAGAGCCTCAACAGTCTTCTACTCTCCATCATGTTCAGCCTCTGGATTGAGACGTTTCAAACTGAAAAGTTCATTTCCTTTGGCTTCCAATGATTTTAGCAGCTCAAGTCTTTTTTCATTGACTCCTTTAAGAATAGATTTGGACTTGTTCTTAAATGTTGTGTTTGAACACCTTCACTTTGTTGTTTTATGGATGTTATTTTGGAGTTTGTTGTTCAGCACATTGGTCAACTCTTGTTGTTTAAATCTGCTTTATTAATAAAGTTGATCTCATTTGATTCATGGATCAGCCTGTATTCTATATTTATACAACATGTAATGATGTTACACAACTATTTGATGTTTTTTCTAAGAGAATGGCTGAACTTTAGGACTTGATGACAGTTTTTCTACCTGATTGTTGTTTATTTGATGAAGAAATGTGATTTGATGTCTCTGTGATTTAAATGTGTCTGGAATGACAAAAAGAAAAAAGAACTTGAACAAGTTTCTGTCCACAGTCACACTGACTAAAGCTGACATTAAAGCTGGTCAAACTTTGCTCGGCGGCTCCTCTCATCACTCCGTCCTGGAGTTTATTGCTGAAGGCTGTTTTTGTCCAAGTGGACAAATGTCTGAGCCTGAAGACCAAGGAGACAGCAGCTGTTCAGATCCTGAAGAAGGATCCAGATGTTTCCAGGACTCTGATAAAGAGGTTGATCCCAGACGTGTGTTCATGAAGATTCAACACTTTTCTTTCTGCTCTGCTTGAAGATGCACCACAAGCTGCTCATCTTTCATTACATCATCTAGTTTGTGTCCTCGTCTTGTTTTCCAGATGTTCCTGATGAACATGATCAGTGTCCTGAACACAGAGCCTGTAACCTGGTCCAGTTCTAGGACTGGTTCCAGTACATGGGGCAGACCTGTCTCACCTTTGAGGTGCTGGACAGGACTCTCTCTGACCTGTTGCATGAGGCAAACTGGATGCTGCTGAACACAGATGTGATCTGCCACACACATCTGCACAGCAGCTGTTTCTTCTAATGCACAACTGATATCTATTGATCTATAGATCTGGATCAACTCCTCACAACTGTGCTTTGAAACATTACATTTGAAAAAAACAAAACGTTTTAAAGTAGAAATATGAATGTTCATTTTATTGATGTGTATATTTTTATGAATATATCTTGTCTGACACCTGAGAAGATAAACCCAATATTTAAGAAAAAATACCACATTTGAAATGCAAAGACTGAACTTTATTATTCTAGAATATGTGTTGATTAAATACTAATCCTTCTTAAACTACATCAGATTGGTCTAAATTCAGTGAAATATTGACAAGTTGCCATGGGAACACAGAAACTAAAGGATGTAGAGCTGAAGAGCAGCTCAGTTCGAGCTCTTATTTTGAAGAGAAGCAGCTAACGGAAGTGATGTTCTCCCAGCACCGGAAGTTGCTCAGTTCTAACGTCAGAGACAGAGTTTGTTGTTCTGCTTCTGCTCCGTAGCTACGAGCTGAAGGCCTTTTCTCTCGACTGCTGCTCAAATGAGTTGAAGTGAACGTTACATTGAGCTGTAACATCTGTAAATGTTGCTGACCGGAAGTTAACAGATGTGGAGACAGCGGCTCAAACAGCTGGAAGCAGAGGAAGAAGAAAAGTCTGAGGATTTTGGAAGTAGAGCTGCAGCTCAGGAACAAACGGAGCAAGACACATGTTAGATGCTGTTTTCAGTCCCAACCATCAACTGCATCTTTTAGGTTTGTGTCTTTATTCTTTCTCTCGAGTGACTTTGTTACAAGTTAGTAGCAGTTTTCTGGAAGATAAAGGAGTTACTTCTTACTCTCTGTGCTGATCCGAAACAAACAAAGAGTGAACGACTCAAGTGAACCGAGTTACTTTAGTGACTCATTAGACTGACTCAGATCCATAAAGTGAACCGGGTCTAAGTATAAAATATATATATAAATATATATATATATATATATATATATATATATATATATAATATAATAATAATAATAATAATAAACTTTATTTGTATAGCACCTTCCACAATGCCTTGCATTGACCAAGGTGCTTAACAGGATAAAAAGAAGAATAAACGGGAACAATAGATCAATGAAAATAGAATAAGAAACCACAGCGATAAAAGAAGGCAATGGAAATAAAAAATGCTACATACTAAAATAACACAAGTAATAAAAGTTACACACAGAAAGCTTTTTTGAACAAGTGAAATAAAAATGCAATTGAAATAAAGATGCTACATACTAAAATACAAAATAATAAAAGTTACACACTGAAAGCTTTTTTGAACAAGTGGGTCTTCAGTTTGGTTTTGAACAGAGTCAGATCAGAGGTGGCACGCAGCTCAAGGGGGAGGCTGTTCCAGGCTTTTGGGCCGGCAACAGAAAATGACCGGTCTCCCCATTGCTTGTACCTCGAGCGAGGCACCTCCAGCAGGTGTTGACTGGCAGATCGTAGGTCCCTGCCAGGCTGATGGACTTTCAGAAGTTCTGAGATGTAGAGGGGAGCAAGTCCATTCAGAGCTTTGAAAACAAACAGCAGCAACTTATACCACTATGCAAAAAAACTCAGGACAGTGTTAGTTTTACTATTTTATGCTTATGTCTATTATTATATGTTTCAGTGTTTCAATGTTTAGATGTTTACTGTTGCACCGAGGGACTGAGAGAAACGCAATTTCGGTCCTGTGTATGTCCTGCACTGTACATATTGCAGATCTGACAATAAAGTTGACTTTGACTTTGACTTTGACTTTGATAACAAGAAGTACAGCTGCACACTGCTTCATGGTGATAACCAAGGAGCCATTGCATTGTGTAAAAACCCTGTGAACAGACAGAGATCCAAACACATCGATGTAAAGTATCATTTTATACGTGATGCACTAAGAGAGGAAAAGATCAAAGTGGTGTACTGTTCATCTGAAAACATGTTGGCGGACATCAAAGTCAAAGTCAACTTTATTGTCAGATCTACAATAAGTACAGTGCAGGACATACACAGGACCGAAATTGCGTTTCTCTCAGTCCCTCGGTGCAACAGTAAACATCTAAACATTGAAACACTGAAACATATAATAATAGACATAAGCATAAAATAGTAAAACTAACACTGTCCTGAGTTTTTTTGCATAGTGGTATAAAAAAAAGAGTATAAAAAGTATAACTAAAATCTTAACCAAACCTGCATCAAAGACAAAACTTTTGAAATTCAAAGGATGGTTTTTTTGGACAATAAGTTCTAGAAGGTAAAGAAGATGAGAACAAGGGGGGATGTTGGAATATGTTCTCATCTTATGTTGTTGTTATTTTGTGTGCATGTTATATCGTTGTTGTCCACTAGGGGCAGTGAGTTTCTTGTGTGTAAGTAGCGCTGTTCTAGATCTGCTGTAGAAGAAGAGTTTTACACGTGTGCCACTTGAAATAAAGAAGCTACAGCTATCTGACGGAAAGAAGTGTGGTTTCTAACATGAGTGCTGAACGAGAAAACGCCGCCGGTGAACATGAAAACGCACAGTGAACTGGAAGTGGCCCATGAGCCACCAGTTGATAATCACAGATCTGGCATGTTTTGTGGCTCTGGACACATTTTAGACAGTGAGTGAAGGGCCAGAAATGGCTCTGTAAAGGTTGCAGAGCCCTGGTCTATAAGAAGGGAGGCTGGAGGTCAGATTTCTTTCTGTTTTAGGATCTGAAACATCTCTGATGTCTGTACTGAACAGCTGAAACAAAACAGCATGTGGGTAAATAGCCTGGCTGAACAGCTGACATTTAGGTGAATACCACCATTCCTCCTGGTCTGAATCACCTTCTGCCCATAGCCCCGCTGATGAGTGACGCTCCGGCTCGCGGCTCAAACACAATAGCCGCTTTGCACGGCGGAGATGAGACCGGCGCTCTAGCTGCTGCCGCCAATCTTCATAGTTTCCATTTTTAGACCTAAATGGATGTCTCGATTGTGCCCGATCCCCCAGATCTGTTTATACGAAGCTGCTGGCGAGAGCTCAGAAGAATAAACTGAAACCTCTGAAAACACTAACAAGAAGAACGTCTAATCGAGATCATTTATCCACATCTTTGCTCTAAAATAACAGGTTTAACTAACAGATGTAAACACATGTTGAAACAGAGATAAACTTCAGAAAAGCCCACATGAAAAATGAAGTTTTGTTGCTTTTAGCTGAACCGGTGGCATCAGCTCGACGTTTGATCAAATGAGACAATGTTGTTCAGTCAGCTGGACTTTTCCTGCTGGTTGATGATCTGTAGAAATATTTTGACACAACTTTCTCTCAGAGCCTGAGTGGAGGGATTGCTTCATTTCCACCCAAGATGTGCAATACGTTTTTGTCTCCCAATATTTTTATTGAATTTTTTTTTAAAAAGTTGTTGAAATATAAGCGTTTGAGCACACTGATCCGTTTTCCTTTTCAAAAAGGTAAAAACTGCATCATCCCCTGAAA
Source organism: Garcialebias charrua (assembly GCA_038048925.1). NCBI lineage: Eukaryota > Metazoa > Chordata > Actinopteri > Cyprinodontiformes > Rivulidae > Garcialebias > Garcialebias charrua. The sequence goes on from JBBPBX010023993.1 coordinate 7,798, forward strand.
GAATGCATGTTGCATACTCACATACATGTGCCAAAGTTTTAAACAAAGAGCTCATGTGAGCTGTTAATGCTCTGACTATAAGTTGGAGATGATGCTCAGTTACTACCACCCAAATATTAGCTCAACTTCTGTGGGACTGTCTGCTTTAAAGCAACTTTTGATCCCACAACTTTGCTTGAATTGTCAGTGAGTCTACAGACAATGCCACGCATGCTGTCTTCTTCCACCTGGAGAGAGAGAGAGCAGTTATGGTCAAACTTTGTGCCACAGCAGTGCAGAGGGAGGTTGTTCTGGATGAGAAACCTTCAATTTATTATTTGTTTTAGACTTCCTGTCTACGAGACTTAATATATGATTAGAAAACATCATCCATCCATCATCCCCCATCAAGCAACCAGCATGTTGCTCAGTGGAACTCCGACCTCAACCCTTTGATGCTCAAGTAGACTGTCAAAGAGCCACTGTAGCTTTTAAATGGTAAAACTGTTCATCCATCATCCATCCAACCATTCAACCATCCTCTTGTTCTGGACTCAGAACATCAGATCAGGGAGGTCCTGACATTTATCTCCACCTCTTCCAGCTCTTCTGGGACTCCAAGGTGTTCCCAAACCAACATAACATCTCCAGGGTGTCCTGGGTCTTCCCCGGTGTCTCCTCCCAGTTGGACATGTCCATAACATCTCCCTAAGGAGGCGTCCAAGGTCCATCCTTACCAGAGTTCAGGACCAGAGGTGAGGGTACGCAGACCGACAGGTAAACAGAGAGCTTCTTCCTGCAGCTCAGCTCTCTCTTTCTTCACCATAACAAAATAATATTCTGTTGAAGAACTGTTGTAGCTTTAAGATGGTAACATTTTAAGATAAATTAATAAAGTCAATTTAAGCAATTTTATTTGGTTTCAGCTGAGTGCCTCTTAAAAATACAGGTAGTCCTCGACTTACGACATAGATCCGTTCCTACGCGATGTCGTGAACCGATTTTCGACGTAAGTCGGAACATACGTACATACTGCACCATACTACCAAGCACTTAGCCTATCCTAACACAGTACCCTACATAATTATCAAAAAACACATATGTTTGAGAGCCATAATGAAGGGAAAAAATAGTTTATGGCCTACTGGGATACTGGTGACGCTGTATTCCTCCGTCCATCCGTTGTATTCTCTATTGCGTTTACGACGTAAAACCATGTACAGTACAGTACGTACCCTCCGTCGCTATTACCAAGCACTTAACCTATCCGAACACAGTACCCTACATAATTATCAAAAAACACATACAGTAGTACATTTGGGAGCCATAATGAAGGGAAAAAAGAGTGAATTTCCTACTGAGATGCTGGTGACGCCATATTCCTCCATCCACCCATATTCGTCCATCATCCTCCATATTCTCTATTGCGTTTACGACGTAAAACCGCCGTCCAGCTCCCAGCTCATGTATCCGGCCGCAGCAACGCCTGATCGGACTCGGTGCGCCCAAACCCGGCCTCCTACTCTCTGAAGCTCCGCCTCGGTCCAGCTCTGTATCCCTCCGCCGTATCCCTCCACGGCTGCATCGCGTACAGCACAATACTGTATTCTTCCACCGCAGCGCCACTGCGTAACTCGAAAAAAGGCTGTTCATAGTAAATGGGAGATGCGTCGTAACCACGAAACGTCGTAACTCGAGACCGTCGTAACCCGAGGACTACCTGTACTTTAAACACGCTGTTGCAACTTTCCTCCTTGAAGACCATCCTCAAGAAAAGATCCAAAAAGAAAATCCTTCAGTTTTGTGAAAGATTCCTTCCACCCTGCCTAAACCGTTCCTGACACCTGGAAGAAGATGTTTCTCTGCTGAATCAAGACCAGCCAAAACATGTTAAAGTTTCATTCCATGAGCAACAAAGCTGCTAAATTTACAGTACTGATAATACTCATCTGGACCAGAATATTTCACTGTAGTTGTTGAGTTTTGTTGTTGCAACAAATAAAACCATTAGTTACTAAAGATGATGTAACAGTTTCCCTTATGTGTGATTATAAAAGTCAATGCAGTGTATTTCCAGGAAATCTGGTATTTAATGGTTAAAATAATATATTATTTCTTAATAATGTTTATGTTTATTAAATTTGTTAATTTTTTTACAAAAGAAACAATAAAAGACAATCTCATAAATGATAGTGTACAAAATATAAAAAAATGAAAGGTAGCAGAAAGAAGAATAAATCTTATTATATCTGCCCCTTACTTCCAACAATCAGATTAAACAACAATAATCAACCATGTAAACAATAATAATCTTCAACCAACTTTTTCCAACAATCAGATTAAACAATAATAATCTTCAACCAACAGTACAAAATGACTAACTCTTTCTAATTTTCTAACTAATACAATACACATTACGCTATTTCATATATTTTTTTAACACATTTGTTTTGATCATTTTCTTAAATGTAAACATTGACTTGGCATTTTTAACTACATTCTCCAAGCCATTCCATAATCTAATTCCCTGGATTGAGGTAGAACGTCCCTTCAAACTAGTTCTGAATTGTGGTTTTACAAACAACTCTGTCCCCTTAAGATTATAACAACTTTGTCTTTTAACAAAATGCATTTGGATATTTAAAGGTAATGCATTATTTTGAGCCCTATACATAACTGATAAAATATTATAGTCTACCAAATCATGGAACTTCAATAACTTTAGTTGATAAAATAATGTACTTGATGGATGACGGTAATGTTTTCTAGTGATAATTCTTACAGCTCTTTTCTGTAATACAAAAATAGGCTTTGTGATTGTTTTACACGCATTCCCCCAAACATCAATACAATAGATTAAGTGTGGAACAATGATTGTGTTATACAACAAATACAGAGCTTTATCATTCAATAGGTCTCTGACTTTGTACAGTACTGCAATCGATTTAGCTATTTTTATTCTTACAGAATTTATGTGTTGTTTCCATGTCAGTTTGTCATCAATGATAACACCCAAAAACTTCACCTCACTCACTCTACAAATCTCAACATCCTCAATTTTGAGTGGAACATCAACAGTTTTCTTTTTATTACCGAATATCATGTAATTAGTTTTTTCTAGATTTAATGATAATTTATTTATTTTAAACCAAGTTTGTATCTTGACAAATTCTGTCTTTATCAATTCCAACATTTGTTCTATATCTTCACCTAAACAGAAAAAAGTGGTATCATCAGCAAAAAGTACACATTTAAGGAGTCCTGACACATTTACCAAGTCATTCACATATAAAATAAAAAGCTTTGGTCCAAGTACAGAGCCTTGGGGAACTCCACATGTGATATTACAGAGGTCAGATCTTACATCATTTATTTGTACAAATTGTTTCCTATCTTTTAAGTAGCTAGATACCCACTGTAATGCTGGTCCTCTAATACCATATTTGTTCAGTTTTTCAAGGAGAATGGTGTGATCAATAGTATCGAATGCTTTTTTTAAATCAACAAAAATACTGATACAATATTGTTTTTGATCGACAGCAGTAGTTATTTGTTCCATTAATTCCATGAGCCATTGATGTAGAGTTTTTTTTATCTAAACCCATACGGACTGTTGCTTAGAATATTTTGTATAATATATATAATAAATTGTTTTTTTTCTCGTTCACGAGTGCAACAATATAGGCCAAACCTGTGCTAGAGCTCCTGAGTGTATGAGGGTCAGGTCTGGCATCCATTCACACCCTGGGACCAGCAGTCCATACACGGCAAAGATGTAGTACGGCCCAGAATACAGCATGCTCACTAGCATCTGGTAAACATGAATGGAGCTTATATGAATACAGATAAATACACTGTCAGGGTGATGTTTCCACCTGTCCGCTGTCTCTGAGTTACCTGAACCTTAGGATAAGCTGAGGGATCTTTTAGGTACGGTTCGTATCGTTGGGTGTAGTCTTGACACCATTTGCTTGAACAATCAAGTGCAACCTGAAACAAAAGCAAGAAATTTATGAATGATTCATAACGTGTTTGGTAGTTTTGGTAGAGATTAGAGAACCGTCTCATATTTCTTACCAGTCCTCTGAAGACACAAAACACAAATGCAGGAATGAGGTAGATGATAAACAGCAAATCCAGAGGTCTGTGGAGCACGTTGGACCTCTGTGGCCCTTGAATGTTCTGAAACAACAACAACACTCTGCATCTTTCTGCACACAACAAGGTCCCCTACAGCTTCATCGTCTCCATTTTACAAAAATAAAAACAGGTAAATCCTTTTCTGGATATAAGTATTTGGTGTCAAAGTCAGAGATACCGTCTAAACTCTTTCTGGACCTAATCTGAGTGAAAGTTTTCCAGATTTGTCAAAGCAGTGTTTGAGCAGGAGAGGCCGCTGACAGTCTTTGGGTGGCACACCAAAACCAGAAGCTATTTCAGGAGTTGTATCAAGTTGTCATAGACTAGATAATTAGGCAAAAACCACAATATGCACTTTTCTACAATGCTTTCCTATTTTACACAGCCTCTACATAAAGCTTTTCCTGTAGGCCTAACTATATTTTAAAAATGCATGTAGTCTCCATGCCATTTTTTTTGCAGGAAGACTAACTTTTCTGTTATTGTTTTAATGTTTAAATTTAATAAATTTTTTGAACTTTAACTGCCAATTGCTCACAAACTGTTGTTTATGTTTCTGAAGTACTAAAGATTTAGCCACATGCTAACAGAACAGGTAATGCTTTCTACACAATGCAAATATAATTGCTCTAAATCAATTGAGTTTAAAAACAACTGGAAATCACAATTTGAATTGGTGCTAGCTAGCTGATGCAGCTAATAGCATCAGCTAGCTAGCACTAACTACTGCAATCATAGGAACTCAAACAGAGTGTCTGGTGTAAACTATAAAGTTGTTAAGGAGGTTAAAATGACATGTTGTTTTAATGTCTAATCTTTAATTATTACATCCTAATGTCATGATGCTCTTCTGCCACGTCCACTTCTCCACCGCAATCAGCACTCATACCCTGCACCTGCTGCACACTCTATATAAGAGCTCCATCTACATCCAAGATCTCTGCCAGATTATTATAATAATAATCATTTTATTTTTAAAAAAGCACCTTTCAGGAGTCCGGACACCCAAGGACACTTAAACATAGGACATTGTTGAACACTGTCAGTAAATATCCAGATTTTTTTCATGTTCACGCCTGACTTTCTTGTCTCGACTTCAAGCCTTGGATTCAACCTCACTCTTGGATTTGCCACTCTGCCTGCTCCATGTCTGGTTTATTCTCACCCTGGTAACAACAACTCTTTTTTGCTTTACGGATTAAGGATTCTCCTCTGGTTTTGTTCTTGGGCCTCTGCCTCCCCATGCTTGACCCCGGCTTTGATTTTCAGACCACATACTAAGATTGACCCACTGTTGAAAAAAATTCACAGCATTAAAGGCCTCCCTCTTCAGCTGCTCACCCACCAGCTACGATGACATCGATGCAGTCACTGACGCTGTCTCCTCTAACCCTGCGGCTCCCACCTCACCGAGAGGTGGCCGAGATGGTGTAGACTAGAGGCAGGGCAGCCGGCTCAGGACCGGAAGGTCCGGGGTTTGATCCTCGGTCACTGCCTACCTCGTAGTGTCCCTGGGCAAGACACTTAACCCAGAGTTGCTCCCAGTAGGACTGGATGGCGCCTTGCATGGCAGTCTACCACTACCGGTGTATGAATGTGTGTATGAATGGGTGGATGGTTGGTATTGTAAAGCACTTTGGGGCCCCTCATAGGGGGCTGGAAAGCGCTATACTGTATAAGTAAGCTCCATTTACCATTTTACCGGCTGTACTGTATTCTGTTTTCAAGCACACTTCCTGAAAGAAAACCGTTCTCTTTGGATGATCATCCATATATTGCCTGATCCGACCAGCAGCCAGACCGTGTGCTTGCCATGCGTGCAGCCTCCTTCCTTCGCTCGTCAGTCACAACACGTCATATCTTACCCCGCACCCCCAGTGATCAAGAATGCATCAAGAATGCACTCCCTCACCTACCACATTTGTAGTTCAGGTCAAAATATGATGATTTTAAAACGACAATAAAATATTTTGTCATTGCCTACATGGCAACTCTGGACCCAGCTGTTTTTACTCATTAATCACCTCTCCCAGCACAGAGAAGATCCTTGTCCTCTGTCAGATCATGTCTGTTTATCCTGTTTCTCTTAATTTGTATTAAAACACATTTTTTAGATAAACTTGCCTGCCTGTTGGATCCACCTCACCAACTGCAACAAACCATTATACCCTAATTATCATTTTACTATCTTTATTTTCTTTTTTATCTCTTTATTTTGCCTGCCTTAAGCCAGGTTGTTGTATGGTATGGTGCCATCCATCCACAACACTTCTTGTACGATCTCCAAATTCAAAACACTTTAGCCTAGAAATGTCAAACCGTTTGTCCTGTAGACTGTCCCTATCTGTCCATCCACGAGACAGTCCTCCTCAGTAAGATGTTCATGGTGGAACTCCACAAATGTTTAGGGCAGACAGTGTCCTCATACTGTCTCCACATTGGATGTTATTTATTAAGACCACTTCCACCAAATAAACCTTTAGTGTTTCTGGGGAATTCTACAACTCTTTGGATTTGGATCATCTGGTGGTCATCAACAGGTGAGTTCTTCACCTGAGAGCAGCAGTTTCATGTTTTTTGTCCACTGGCACCATGGAGAACGTTCTTATCATTTACACTGACCTTTGACCAACACCATAATCACAGAACTTTGCAGTGCAGAATGGACATGTAGAGGAGGCGGAGCATTCCATTCCAGACATTCCAAACCTGCGCTGACAGAAAGAGGAAATCACGAGCGAATTAAATCATGTCCAAACGTTACTTCGTGAACCTCTGCTGATTTCTGCTGGATTTTGTGATGTTGGACAAGTGCTCTATGGTTTTATTATATTTTTAAAAGGTTTTTATAACATATACTGTAATCACAGAATATTGAAGCGCTCCTCCGAGCACACACACAGCAGGGGGCGGAACTGCAGAACCCAAGTTCACCAGAGAACAGACAGTCTCCCTCCCTCTGAGTCATATATGGCTCTGAGGGGAGGGAGCAGAATGATTTCACCTGCTGGAAATTTTTCTAAGTCCCAGGGTACTGCAGGGTACTGCAGAAACTGCAGAGTATAGCTTTAAAGGGCTAAAACTGTCTACAGGTAATTCAAATAAAATAAAGTCTGTAGTTAAATAAAACAGGTTTTTGAGCCACATGCATTCAGCTGGGAGCTGCAAGATAAAGAATAAAGATCAATTTTTTGTGAAATGATTCTTTAATAATAATAATAATAAACTTTATTTGTATAGCACCTTCCTACAATGCCTTGCATTGACCAAGGTGCTTAACAGGACAGAAAATATAAAAAACCGGTACAATAAATCAGTGAAAATAGAATAAAAAACAACAGCAATAAAAGGAGGCAATGGAAATAAAAATGCTACATACTAAAATACCAAAGTAATAAAAGTTACACACTGAAAGCTTTTTTGAACAAGTGGGTCTTCAGTCTGGTTTTGAACAGAGTCAGATCAGAGGTGGCACACAACTCAAGGGGGAGACTGTTCCAGGCTTTTGGGCCGGCAACAGAAAAGGACCGGTCTCCCCATTGTTTGTACCTTGAGCGAGGCACCTCCAGCAGGTGTTGACTGGCAGAGCGTAAATCTCTGCTGGGCTGATGGACTTTCAAAAGTTCTGAGATGTACAGAGGTGTAAGTCCATTCAGAGCTTTGAAAACAAACAGCAGCAGCTTGAACTGTATCCTGAACTGAACCGGGAGCTAGTGATTCTTTATTAGATCACTGCATTATTATAAATGTATGTTATCTACAAAACTGCTGCTGCTGCACTGAACTGCTAGTCAGGTCACTTCTTGTTGCTCTCTAAACTAGTTATTGAATCAAGTTACTTATGTAGGTAAACATAGATGTTTAACCCTTTAAAGTACACCAGAATACAGGAAATGGCATCTACTTTATTCCAAATTTTCTGGAGGAGGACCCCCAGACCCCTCACCAGTGTGCCTGCCACCATCCCTTACAAATGCTTCTGATGCCAATGCTGGTAAGACATTTCCATCAGAGTTTTAACAGTCTGTGTTCACATGAAACTTTTTCACTGCGCAGAACATATGTGTGTTGATGCTGGAGATGACTCCAGCTCTTACTGTGACAGTTATTTAGAATGCTGGGAGTCCTAAAACCAGCTCTGTGGAACTTCCTTTTAGATTGTGATATTGAGTATTCTAAATTTATTGCAGATGAATTGACTGAAATGTGTCTGTTCAATGTGGCGTTGAGTCTTGTTTTTTTTTTTTTTTTTTGCTGCAGGGCAGTTCTCTGGGGCACATATTTTACATTAAGTTCAGATACATTGAAACCTCATGTAAGTCATTGTTACTTGAAGCTGAATTGTTTAAAAACAATTATTTGCACTTTTCAGAGAGCATTTTTAATAAACGTTGGCAAAATGTTACGATTTTATTTTATCAACAACACAAAAAAGTTTCAGGCTCAGGATTTTTTTTTCCCTTTAAGCCCTGTAAAACCAAAACCCTATCATATTTCAAGAATATTCTAGTGAGGAAGTCCGAGAGTTCACTGATGAAGCCTCTGAAGATTTTAGGTCACATGTGTCAAAGTCCCGGCCCACGGGCCAGATCCGGCCCACAAATTAATTATTTATGGCCACCTGGATGATATTTAATTACTATTAGAAACGGCCCGCAGGCCACAGCCGCCTGCTGGTGTTTTGCACGCACCAACACTACATTCCCCACAATGTAACGGTAGTGGGGTGGGGCCGATCCGATCCGGAATCGTGTCTCATGAACCCAGAATAATAAGACCCGCCTCACATCACATTCAGGAAATCCATTTCATAGTTTGCAGCCAGCTACAGCATGTGGACTTAGTGAGTAGCACTTTAGCTAACAGCTAGCCAACTTTTCATCCTAACAGCCAACTTTTCATCGTAACATGTCCGCTGTGTGGAAGTATTTTACACTAAACACCACAAGACAGCAACGTGTAATGTCTGCAGAGCCATAGCACCACATTAAACTGCGGCCAAGTTAGTTTTACATTGGACATTCGAGCTCCGGGGCTTCAGCGGGATGCCACTCTCGCTGAACTGAAACATGTAGACTAACCGCGGCCAGCTGCATCCAGTCCAACCTGTTGTCTGACCATCTCGTAGGAGGGACAAGCTGAGAGCGGCTGACCAAAATCAGAGCGCCCGCCCCGGATTGAACAAGAAAACCACACAGCTGAAGCCACGGAGCTCAAATGTTTACCGAGAAGTTGCTAAACTTCATCGTAATTATAGAAAATGAAGGATTTCTTACGATGAAGTTTAGCAACTTCCCGGTAAACATTTGAGCTCAGCATGACCCTCCTACAGGCTGGCCAGGTGGGGATGCTTGTGTTTCGGTTCAGCCAGAATGGTGTCCCGCTGAAACCACGGAGCTCAAATGTTCACAGAGGAGTTGCTAAACTTCATCATAATTAATGACCAACAGCTATGAGCTGTAGAAAATGAAGGATTTCGCAGCTTGATACTTGCAGCCAACAGTAAACGATCATAAAAAAGCATAATAATTAAAAATCATAAGAAAACTGTATTAAAAAACAAAACAAAACATAAACAGCTACATTAGAAAACAATGTAAAATACTAAAAGCAGGAACATGTCTGCGTTGATTTATGCCAAGAACTTAGCAGATGTAAAGCTATTTATTATTTTATTTAATTCATTTATGCATTCATTTAAAAGAGACAAAATAAAACAAATTCATCAAAAAGAAAACATTGAATGAAAAGAGTTCAGAAAGAAGAAAACAATTCTTATATCACCCCCTTATAATAAACATTGAACTAGTCCGGCCCTTGGCTTGTAGCAAATTTGTTTATTTGGCCCTCTGTGTATTTGACTTTGACACCCCTGTTTTAGGTGATCTGTAGATCACAGCACACAGCAGGGGGTTGGAGCGGCCCAGTTCAAAATGCAGCAATTCGAAAGTCTGAAAAGCTGCTGCCTGTAACAGTCTACAGTTCCTAAGTTTCTTAAAAACAGCCAAAACTCCTCCACCCCTTCCAGACAGCCTGGGAGTGTTAAAAAATGTACAATCCACCAGCAAAAGTTATGAAAAAACAGATAACTCACCAGGAGGAAGCCAAGTTTCTGTCAGGAACATGAAGTCCAGTCTGTTTGAGCAGAAAAAGTCGTTCATGATGAAAGTTTTATTTGTCAGAGACCTCACGTTTAATAAGGCGAGTGTTGTTGGACCAGCAGCTGGTGGAAGAGTTGAGCACGGGGCGCAGATCAGCTGTTTCAGGTTGTTTTCTTCTAGCCTTCGCTCGCCGGGGAAAACGCAGCTTCGCGCGTGCGTATGTCCACTGCGCGGACCTGGATGAAGCGCCTCAATCTGGGAGCCGTGGGCCACCTCAGGGTCGGCGGGGCAAACCAGCGGGTTGACCGGGAATGGAGCAGCTGATGGATCAGAGTTGGTTACGTTCCTCTGGAGACAGTCGGAGCCACCGCCGCTTAGCGCTCAGTGCGCGGATCCATCGTGCGCTGTGCGCAGCAGAGCCGGACACCTGAAGCAGGCAGGAGTCCGCGAGGCATCCATGAGGAAGATTTATTGTCCGGTGGTCAGCAGCAGAGGAGCGAGCAAGGCTAGCTCTGAGCCTCACGCGACGGCCACCGCATCTTCCACGGCGCCGGGAGCGATTTTTTCGGGCGGGCAGTACGGCGCGCTCCAGGTAACCAGGGACACTTGCGAGGAGCGGCGGAGGGGGTCCCGGAGCCTCGGTTAAAGTTGCCAAACGAGGTGAGATAAGCGGTGGATAATTGCAGATTTATGAATTGCTGGCGATCATACACCAGCAGTGAGTGGATCTCACTGAAGAAAAACGTTAAAATGGTTTAAAAAACAAACAAACAAAGCAGACAGAGGTGAACGGCAAGCCACCAGTGTCCGCATCATCTTGTCTCAGAGAAGTGTGTTATTTTTTATTTAATTGGTACAAGCAGTGTTTGAATGTGATTTATAAATAAATCTAACACAAAGATGGTAAGACAGTAATTTAATGATTAAGCATCAACATTTAATTTGCTGGCAAAGTCAGGACACTGCATAGTATGGCAGGATGAATTGCATTTAAACAGGAATCAAGTAATTTATTTCATCTACTCAAATGTGCACAATAAAGTATTGTGTGTGTGTGTAGATGGTAATAATTTAATGATTAAGCGTCAACATTTAATTTGCTGGCAAAGTCTGGACACTGCATAGTATGGCAGGATGAATTGCATTTAAACAGGAATTAAGTAGGCTGATTGGTGACTCTAAATTGACCCTAGGTGTGAGTGAGACAGGTCCCTCTTGTAAATGAGTCCCCGTGACTCAACGAGGCTAGCCTGTATAAATAAAGGTTGAATGAATGAATGAAAAAGTAATTTATTTCATCTACTCAAATGTGCACAATAAAGTTGTGTGTGTGTGTGTGTGAGTGTGTGTGTGTGAGAGAGAGAGAGACACACACACATGCTTCCTTATATTTCATGAAAACTCTTGTGTGTGTGTGTGTATTTAATTGCTCTTTGAGCTACTTTTGCCTGAACCTAACACTGTAAATGAAACAAAGCATTTCTTGGGTTGCTGTAAATTACGATATACGGTAATACATGTAAACTCTTTCTCATTCCAGAAAACAACAGTAAACAATGACAGCCTTCATGATGGAAAGACATCAAGCACACCACAGCATGCAGCTGTCTTGACTGAAAGCATCCTTAAACGCTCATCACTGACATGAGGCCTCAGTCGATGGTTAAGATGAAGGCTTCACGACAAGGATGCACACTTTTAATCCAGGTTACACTCTTCCCTCAAGGACACATTTTACAAAGTAGCTAAATATTGTGCAGGTATAAAGCATACGTTTGTGTATATTTTTGTCTACATTTATTTTTTATTATCAGTATTTTACTAAACAGAATAGTCAAGTAGCAACCTGTTTTTTGTGTGAATTTCTATGTCAGTCAAATATTCAATTTTGGAATAAAGAGGTGGAAACATTTTTTTTCTTCCCATTCATCGATTAATTTGAAAAATAATCGGTTGATTAATCGATTCTTGGAATAAGCTTTAGTTGCAGCCCTAGTGCCCCCACAGGTGATGCTATATTAGCTGGAGAGGAGCAGACAGGTAGAGCTGGGGAGAAGGGAGGAGCACAGGAGGAGCGGAGCGACAAGCAGGCAATGAGACAAATCTGATGACTTTTATAACGTGACCCACGGGAGCGCGCACATCTATATACAGGGTATCCGCGGGGTTGTAAAAGGTATTAAAAGGTAGTAAATAAAATTAACACATATTACGGCCATTAAAAAGTAGTAAAAAGTAACAAATGTCATCTGACGAGGTTTAAATTTTTTAAAAACCTACACAACTATATTTTTCCTGTTCTATCAGCTAAAAAACATCCTGTGAATTTATTTATCTTTTCTAATTTTATGTTTGAGTAGGACCTAAGCTAAATCAATGACGTCAAATTGTCGGTCAGTGTGCGTTCGCACCTAAGACTGGCCGAGGGCCGACAGAGCTTCCAGAACCATCATGGGGGAAATGTAAGTTTTCAGACCGAGATGGTGTAGAGGCAGGGCAGCCGGTTCAGGACCAGAAGGTCCCGGGTTCAATCCCCGGTCACTGCATACCTCGTTGTGTCCCTGGGCAAGACACTTAACCCCGAGTTGCTCCCGGTAGGACTGGCAGCGCCTTGCATGGCAGGCTACCGCTACTGGTGTATGAATGTGTGTATGAATGGGTGGATGGCTGGTACTGTAAAGCGTTTTGGGACTCCTCACAGTGGGCTGGAAGGCGCTATATAAGTAAGCTCCATTTACCATTTACCTCTGGTTAGAGGACACCAGATTCAGAGACTGGCTTCAGCCAGTAATTGGTAACAGCCGAGAGGCTTATTGTCATGTCTGTAAAAAGAAACAGGAAGGAGGAACGCAGCTCGTTTCTCCGAAATTTAACAAGAAAAGCACCTAAACAAATATTTGTTAGCTCAAAATTATATCAAAGGTGTGTCTCAGTTGAACGTTTTCTTAATAAATGTACTTTAATGATCAGATCAGCTTTATTTTAAAAAAATAGTTTCGCTGCCTCAGTGCTCCGTGAACACGCAGAGGATGAGAAACAGGAAGGAGGAACACGGCTCGTTTCTCCGAAATTTAACAAGAAAAGTACCTAAATATTTATTTCTTTGTTCAAAATTATAGCAAAGGTGTGTCTCAATCTATTATTTGCTTAGTAAATGCGCTTTAATGGTCAAATTAGCTGCATTTCGCCGTGGTGTTGCAGCTGGATTGACGGTTCCAAGCAGAGAGCAGAATGAAGGTGGGGAGAATATGGCAGGCCGATTAAGTCATTAAAAGTTGGTGACGATTCTCAGTCATCCAGGACATGGTAAATTCTAAAAATTGCAAGAAAAAAAAGTATAAAGTATAGTATAATAAATAAATTCCAGTTGTTTTTGTCTTGAGCTTTTTTGAATTTGTCATTATAGCCACGTTTACCTATTAGATGATAGAACAGCCAATAGCATGCCATACAACTATTACTACTCTGCTTACACCAAGTGGCTGAAAGTGGTACTGCTCATTTTTTCCAGTTAGAATGGAAATGGTCATATCTCAGCCAAAAAATGGTTTATAAATATGGGGGGAAAAATCCTATAGGCCGAAAAATACCGTACTCATTATTTTTCTCCCTCTCTTTTTGAATTGTGCATGTGTTCAGTGTTGAATTATTTTACATAAACTGTTCTGTTTTCATCTAAAAAAGCTAAGTCTGGTCCTCTGGACATTCAAGTCCTCTGTTCTGTTTTCAAGTTTACAGTGTTTCGTTTGCCATTAGAGATATGTTGTGTGTGGGAACAATGAAATAACTTTTTGTCTTGGATTGGATTTAAATAACAAGTAGGTCACTGCTTTTATTGAGGCAAGAAGCAACTTCATGTATCCAGTAATTGTTATAAAACAACATTTACTACCAATGTTTAGGAAGAAAATTACAGTAATCATCACTTTACAATTAGTTTGCTCTGAATTGAAGTACAAGAGGTTGCCACTACAGTTGCAGCTCAGTGTCGTGATGGTATTAAAAAATATTGTGATGGTATTAAATTTAACTCAAGAATTTCTGTTATACCCTGGTATAATTTGCTGTTTCTGTTGCTGCAGTTTTTGGAAATAATATTGTTTATTAACACTAAAATAGGCACATAAAAAAGTTAAGTCTGGTCCTCTGGACAGGTTCATAACACAAAGAATTGTATGAACGTCCAGAGGACCAGACTTAACTTTTTATTCTATGTGGATTATAGAGCATGCATCAGGATACTAAAATAGGCATATTTGAACAAAACTATATCAAAGGTGTGTCTCAACACCCCCCCTCCCCCAAAATCCTCTAAATATCTCTGTGAAGCAGTCATTTTTAGGTGTTTGTAGTTCATCACAAATATCTACTAATTTAAATCTTATACTGTATTAAATCATTATTGTGGGAGTGGTGGCTCAGAGGTTAGAGAAGGTGGGCCTGTGATTGGAAGATCGCCGGTTCAACTCCTGGTACTCATGACATCAAAATGTGGGTGGGAATGGTGAAACACACTTGCTTCCACCCTCATTTGCTCCACTGTGGGCCCTTGAGCAAGGCCCTTAAGTCTACCTTCAAGTCTGGAAACTCAGAGGAGCTGAGAAGGAATAGGAAAGAGCTTGTTGCTGGCATTAAGAGGGCCACGGCCAAATATGCACAGAGGATCGAGGGTCAGTTCACCTCACAAGACCCAAGGAGCATGTGGAGGGGCATTAATCTCACATCAAGATGGCGTCTGGTGCGTTGGTTGCGGCTGTTCGTTCTGGAGGAGCTGGTCATCCAAAAACAAAATCTGAAATCTGTGTGTACAAAACGACAGATGGTAAAGTAATAGTTGAGGATGAGCTTCTGAACTTTATTGTTGTTAAAATGAGAACTCTGTCCACCGATGAAATTGTTCTGCTGGTCTCAAACAATTTCTCTTCTGAATGGATCGAGGAGTCCAAGCGGATATTGTTTGAAATGTGTCCAACTTCAACACGTTGTGTGAAGCACAAGGGGCCTCAGAAAGACGCCAATAATGTCAAAGATTGTTTAAAAGTGCTTAATGAGTGTGGCAATAATATTCCCAGATTTGTGTCACACAATTTGGATGAACTACCTCCTGTTGGATTTGAACATATGGACGCATCTGCGCTCCTCAGCAGAGTTAAACAGCTGAGTTGGGAGATAACTAACCTGAGAGCAACTCTGGATAATCAGAGATGTGAAAATGAGAACGTGAGGACATCTACAGCGGCCATGGCGCTCCGAGTAACAGCTTTGGAGAAACTACAAACGCGCGCACCTCCCGGCCAAGGAGACGCTGCTGGACGAGCCAACGCCCCTGCGCGGGGGATTCCCAGGGAGACACAGGAAGTGACGTCACCTGCTCCCGAAATTCTAGGAAGCTCCGAATTTTGCATTCCTGGGCCGAGTGATGTTCTGACCACCACACTTCAGTCCCCATCGTGGAGTACTGTGTTAAAGAGAGGTGCACGCAAGCGCGTCGACACAGCGACACAACCTGCTCTGCAAGTTCGCCCGAAAAAGGAGCTGCAGAGAAAATTAGGAATAACTGGCACCGGAGCAGACGGAAACATCGCAGTGATTAAAACCAGACTGGTGAGCGTTTTTGCTACGAGGTTTTCTCCAGAGGTAGATGAGGATACCTTTCGCGCCTATCTCTCTGATAAACTGGGAAGATCTGGGACATGCAGGAAAATAGAGTCGATAAATAGCAGATTTGGGTCATTTCACATGAAGGCAGAATGTGAAGAAGTCTCTGAACTGTACGAGGCACAGCTTTGGCCAGCGGGAACTTATGTCCGCCGATATTATGAGGCTCGCAAATTAAAGGCGAGTGTTCATGTGGAGAAGTCTGAAGGCAGCTCTGCACCTGGCGCTACACCTGCTGTGCGTCCACCTCTCAAAGCTTCCAGCGAGGCAACTGCTCGTGGTGATAATTAGTCAACATGACTCTTAATATCAGCTCATACAATGTCCGGGGTCTGCGCGTCGGGCAGGACGAAGCAGATGAATCTCGCCGTCTTGTAGTTAACAAACTTTTAGAAACCTGTGATATACTGTGTGTGCAGGAGACATTCCTATCTAAGCAGGACTTGGAAAGGTTAAACTCTTTTCATAAAGACTTTTATGGAGCAGGGGAATCCACCACTGACTGTTGTGATAGGATACTCCGTGGCCGAATACCTGGTGGTGTTGCAGTGCTTTGGCATAAGAAGTTTGACCAACAAATCAAAGTGATCAGGTTGAATGTTGACTGGGCGATAGGACTTGAGTTCTGTGATGGGGATAAAACAATCACCATACTGAATGTGTATACTCCTTATGAGTGCTCAGAGAATGAGTTTGAATATTTAAATAGACTGGCATATATCATGGCTTTCTTACAGGAACATGCAGTAAGCAGTCTTTTTATTGTTGGTGATCTGAATGCTGACCTCTCTGATCAAAGGTCCACGTTTGCAAACCATTTAAAGCATTTCTGCTCAGTTAATGGTCTCTCCCTATCTAGTGAATTACTTTTGCCAAGGGACAGCTACACTTACATCAGTGAGGCATGGTATACCACCTCCTGGTTAGACCATTGCATTTGTACAAGTGATGCTCATAACACCATTGATTCAATGAGAATTAATTATGAGCTATCCACATATGATCATGTACCCCTGTCCTTTTCTATAAATCTGGACAATGTGCCTTCTCTTACTTCTGTAAGTTGTGATATACCTGAAGTACATATTAATTGGTCCATTTTAAAGGAAAGGGACATCAGCACATATCTCATCCAGAGTGAGACCTGGTTAAGTAACATTGAGCTGCCTAAATCTGCTGTAACATGCAATTATATCAACTGCCAGAACCTGCAGCATAGAGTTGAATTGTGCTCACTGTATGAACAGATTGTGGATTATTTGCTTATCTCAGGTCGACATCTGTGTAAAATCAAGAACTACAAAGCTAAATAGACCTTTTACCAGTTGACGTCATCACGCAAAGCTTGCCTGAAACGAGCGTTCTGATTGGACGGCAAAAAGCCGAAACTGGATTCAGGGGGGTTAGCAACGAGCCGGTAGCTTCGTAATGATAGAGAGTTGTAATTTAGAAGCTTGGTTTCTTAAAATAGTGAACAACCACTGGTCAAAATGCCTGAACATTGTGCCGCGGATACGAGAGGAGGAAACTGTATGCTTAATATACATTGATGACAGGATTGTTTTTTTTTTCTGTGACAGCATTTCACCGATGCTCCCAGCAAAGCTGTGCGAATAACTTACATAAACAGAGAAACGACTTAAATGTTTTCAAAGATACAGTGCTGTTAGACCTCAAATAATGTTAATAAAACATGTTTGTCTTGTGGAAACTACAGGTAGTCCCCGAATTACGAGCGCTCTGATCTGCGAGGTTCCAGACTTACGAGCTGGCGAATTTTTGGAAAAAACGCAAAAAATACTGAGTTTTCATGTGTTTTTTCACCACAGTTAGTTAGCTAAACATATGGACACACGTTTCCGATCATTTTTATGCACTCATAAGCAGTTTTTTGATGAAAAACGAGTGTTTGTAGTCGCGCTAGCGAAACCGTTCCAATTTACGAGCGAAATTCCGGACTTACGAGAGACATGGCAACCGTTCCAAATTACGAGATTTCCGGTTTACGAGCGCCTCGTTGTAACGGATCTCGCTCGTAAATCGGGGAATACCTGTATACTGTATATTTTTTCAACGCAGAAAGACTTCAAATGATTACAGCCCAACAGTGCTGTATGAACAGGTCTGTTCATTTTTAAGAGCTGCACGTTTTGACATTTTACTCACCTGTTCTTCAGTGGGGTTGAAGGAAGAATCTCTTGCATGTCGCAGGTTGAAACAAGTTGAAACTTCAACACAGGCAGCGGACTGAGGAACAGCGAGGTCTCGTAGAACTAGCTAGCTGCTAACTTAGCAGCTATCCAGTAGCATTCTGCTGCGGGAGATTGTTCTCTGTTTTGTCTGTTTCCCATATCCAAGATGTAATGTTGGAACGTAATCCACGGAGCTTGGATCATTAATGGCTATGCCAGATAAAAAATGCTGATTACACACGTTGATGGTCTGTGTCGGGTTGAAGTCCTGCCGGCGAAGCGCTGGAGCCACATCTTCCTTCTTTTAGTCACTTTACTCGACTTTCCTAGAGGGACTTTGTAAAACGAACAAGTCTCACCTTTTTTCTTTTACTCGTTTACGTTGCCTGGAACAATTATAAACACAATAAAAGTCTTATTTCCCCACCACGACCGTTGGCAGTAATGACAAGACTAGAGGCGCACCCCCCTGCTTCGAGTTTATACTGGAAAAATGCGAGTGCGCATGCGCAATGACGTCAACTGGTAAAAGGTCTATTAGGCTGGAATGAGTATGTTGAGAAGTCTCACACTGAGGCTAGAAGGGCTTACAAAGCCTGGGTTGAATCAGGTAAAGCTAAATGTGGTCCTCTATTTGCTAATATGAAGGAGGCAAATGCAAACTTTAAATATGCCTTACGGTTCATTAAAAGACATGAGAATTCTCTCAGGGCTTAATCACTGGCTAGGAAACTACAAAGTAAATGTGTAATGGAACACCTCATCTCTGATGTTTTAGGCTTGACCTTTAAGTACACCTCTCCGCATCTCTCTGAAACTCTCAGTGTTACACTTTCTTGAAGCTCTCAAGGACACAAGTGGACACTATTTTTGTTACAATTATTTTGAATTAATGGACACCAATTAATCAGATTGAACTTTCTCTTTAATGTGTGTTAATTCAGAATTGATCAACAGTATATTTTTGTCATTTAATGATGATTTTACTAAGTTGGTATATTTTAAATATGCCAAAGTTAAGAGAACATCTCAGAATGATCTTGCTTTAAACTGTCTACTCTATGCAGAATAACTGTCTAAGTTGAATGAACAATCCGTTCGTATTTGTTTGAGATGTTTTTGGAACGAAGGAAAAGTGCTAGACATAGCTTGCTTTCTGTCTCCCGTCCTTTCTAAAAACAATGAATCTGTTCTCAAAACAAAGTACATGGCTTGTTCACATGCACCTGCATCTTCTGACGTATGTTTTTTTATTTACTGTCTACCCTACCTGTCACTC
Organism: Garcialebias charrua; assembly: GCA_038048925.1. NCBI lineage: Eukaryota > Metazoa > Chordata > Actinopteri > Cyprinodontiformes > Rivulidae > Garcialebias > Garcialebias charrua. Next base: position 27,147 of record JBBPBX010023993.1, read on the forward strand.
AGACGAACTGACTTTCAAAGTCACTCCTTCTCTAGTGGTGGACAGCCAATCAGCAGGAAGTATGTGACTAAGTCACACCCCCTTCTTAAAGGGACACTTCCTGCATTTTCTCTTTAGTGTCGAAGGGGAAAACTTTCTAGCAACTGGTTTCCTCCTCTGGAAAAGCTGGAAGCGTTCTGGTCATTGTGTCAACTAGACCTACGTTATCAGCAGAGTCACAGTAAAGCCTTACTGTAACTCCTCACTCATTTCTGAAAGAATTTGTTTTCTGAAGTTTTATTTTGAAAATCAGTCAGTGCGATTGGGACCTGTTCCTGCCGGTGAAAGCGTGCTCCCGCTCGTCTGGTTCAGACATACACGCACAAAGTCAACTGGACGTGAGCTGGACCACATAGTCCGTTAGTGTCCACAAACTTCTCAGCCCTCATCTTCCGGGACGTATCATCACCAGGTAAAGAGGCTTTGTTTGTATGTTGCACGTGTCGGAAGTACAGCTGGACCTGTTCGGGGAAGGTTGCCACCCTGGTAGTTTCAAAATAATTAACTTCTGTTAACTTAGCTTTCACCCTTCTTCCTCCTCTTTCTTCTTCTCCTTAAACCAGTAAAACTTTAAGTAATGTGCCAACAGGAGTTAAATTCTAACTGTTTGTTTAATTTGAATTCTTGTCAACGTAGTTTAAAATCAGAGCTAATATCGATACAAATGTTTAATGTACTTTTATGATTGTTTCAATAAAAGGTCTATTTTCTGGTGGACCAACATAAGTTGAAGTCTCTCGTGAAATTACATTTCTGGCTAATCACATCGTTAGATTTATTGATTTAATCTGAAAAAGATGAGAACCCGTAAAACTGATGGTAAATTTGAAACAGTCTAAACCTGCTCAAATCTATCATCTAAAATATAGATAAGTCAGCAAACTGACGTTATTTATATATATTTACCAGTGGTGGGCCTCCGACCGCTAGGTAGCGCTATTGCGCTAAACCGCTTATAGCGTAGCTAAATAATCTGTTAGCTTTACAGCGGATTGACTAAGTTTTATAATTCATAAGCGGATTTATGCTATTTTTATTTAAAATGCAGTACCGCTAATAACTATTTATCTATCAGTAAAAACGAAATAACGTATTTACGAGCAGCGCCGGATGTGGTCCGTCACAAAAAAGCGTCCCCCTCAGTCTCTTGGTGTGTGCTCTCTCTCTAGCAGTTAGCAGCCAGTGTGTTACTCTGGAGCCTTATTGCTTGTTTTCGAAGAGTCAGACGAAGACTTTTTAACATGGAGGGTGAACTTATGGATGTTTCTCAGGGCCTACGCGACGCGTCTGGATTTAAAAATAGAATTTCGCCACATTAGCACTCTTCAAAATGGCGTCCGCGACAGCCAAAGAAGCCAGGATTTTACAACAAAACACGGTAAAACAATTATTTCTTTGCTGAGAAAAAATATATTTCATAGCTGACGTTATAGCACAAGTTTTTCTGAGCTTGAGAGTTTCACGAAATGGTCAAATCTGCTGGATTTAAAAAAAGTAGTTCACCATTAGGACTCTTCAAAATGGCGTCCGCAGGGCAGCAAACTTACATACTCAGGGAATCACAAGGAACTCAGGAGACAGAGGCAACAGGAGACAATGCCAGGACAATGATAAACACAGAGATACAGACTTATTTTTGATTTGATTTGATGTTCATTCATTCATTTTAAAAGAACAATACAAAACAGTTTCATCAGATACAAGGATGAATAGACTTTTAGCTGAATGGATGGATGGATAGACAGTTAGCTGGATGGATGATCTTTAACAAGTTCTAAAATCATTAAAATTTAACCTCAGCTTGTGCCTCTGACCCAACAGAACCTCCTTCAGCAGCAGAATCCTCTGTGGTTCTCTGACTTCATCAGTCTGCAGGACTTCATCAGTCTCTCTCCTGGTTCTGGAGGAGTTCTGACCCACTCTTCTTTCCATTGTTGCTTCAGTTCTTTGAGGTTTCTGCTCAGCTCTCTGAAGGTTTCAGGTTCAGGTTCTGGACTCTGACTGGGCCGTTGATTTGATTTGATTTGATGTTTATTCATTCATTTTAAAAGAACAATACAAAACAGTTTCATCAGATACAAGAATACAAGTAGGATAAAATGAAAGGAGCAGAAAGAAGATGAAATCTTATTATATCTGCCCCTTATTTATTTCACAGTTTGTTCAACCAATGATAACCTTCAAACTACATCACAAAATGAATAACTCTACTTAATTTTTCTAACTGTAATACACAAACACACTAAGCTTCATCATATATAGTTTTTGAGCAAGTCCTTTTCGACCTTTTTCTTAAATGTATACATTGGGCAGCACGGTGGCACAACTGGTAGAGCTGCTGCCTCTCAGCGAGAAGGTTGCCGGTTCAAATCCCGGTCCGGGGCCTTTCTGGGTGGAGTTTGCATGTTCTCCCCGTGCATGCGTGGGTTTCCTCCGGGTACTCCGGTTTCCTCCCACAGACCAAAAAACATGCTTGTTAGGCTGATTGGTGACTCTAAATTGACCCTAGGTGTGAGTGTGAGAGTGGATGGTTGTTTGGTGTGAGTGAGACAGGTCCCTCTTGTAAATGAGTCCCCGTGACTCAACGAGGCTAGCCTGTATAAATAAAGGTTGAATGAATGAATGAATGAATTGATTTTGCATTTTTAACATCACTCTCCAGAACATTCCACAATCCAACTCCCTGAATTGAGGTAGACCGTCCCTTTAAGCTGGTTCTGAATTGTGGTTTGATGAATATCTGTCCCTTTAAGATTGTAATAACTTTGTCTAAATTTCTTTGGATATTTAAAGGTAATGTGTTATTATGAGCCCTATACATAACTGATAAAATACTATATTCTACCAATTCCTGGAATTTCAATAAATTTAGCTGAAGAAACAAGGTGTTTGATGGGTGACTGAAATGTTTTCTGGTGATTACTCTTACAGCTCTCTTTTGTAAAATAAAAACAGGCTTTGTAATTGTTTTGCATGCTTTTCCCCAAACCTCAATACAATAGATTAAATGTGGAACAATGATTGTGTTATACAACATATACAGAGCTTTATCAATTAAAAAATCCCTGACTTTATATACAGGTACATGAACACACAGCATGACAATCACAAACACCTGGACAACAAAATGGAGGAGATAAGCAAGACAATTAACAGAGAGACCAGGGAGTGTAGGGATGGGGACCCATCACCTGAGAGCAACATGCTTACAACTGTTATCTTGAAGTTCTAGGGTGTAGAGAGCCACAGAAACGGTTATGGTAGGCCGGATTTGGCCCACGGGCCTTGAGTTTGACACATGCGATCTAGTGGTACTAAAAGTAACAAAAGAAGAAAAAAAACAGCCAAATATGTCAGCAGTTTAGCTAACAGACTTTGGAATGGGTACATTTTGTCCTTGTGAAACCTGTTGAAGAGAACCAAACTAAATACTCTGAAACTCAAACAACTTACTGTATAACAGTTCATGCACTGCTAGTTGGCAGTGTAGTGCAAATATTGCATAACTTGCTGCTACCAATTGTTGAATTTAATTAGCGGATTAGAATTAGCTTCCCCTAATTTTCATAAGACATTAGTGCTTTTGAAATTGCGGACCTAAATAAATTAATTAGTGCTTTAGAAATAGCGGAACTAATTTTTGGATTAGCGTTGCCCACCACTGATATTTACTACATTTTGGTGGCCCCGTAAGTGTTTAAATACCTTATTTATCTATATTACTACAAATGCCCTACAGATTTCTGGGCAGAAATAAAAAAGATGAGTAATAATAAAAGGTCTTTACCAACACATATTGATGGTGTGAGCGGAGCAGCAGAGATCACTGATCTATGGCGGAAACATTACCAAGATATTTTTAATGCTGTCAAAAGTAATTCATTTATGGTTGGACATATTGATGGAAATGAAAATGTGGTTGTGTCCCCAAAATAAATCTCTGAGATTGTGATGAAGCTGGATAACAACAAGTCAAGTGGGTCAGACATGATATCTGCTGAGCATCTGAAATATGCAAGCAGGAAATTATGCCCTCTACTTGCCATATGTTTTACGGGCTTTCTAGTTCATGGAGTTCTACCTGACAAATTACTATCTGTCATTTTCGTTCCGATTGTGAAAGGTAGAGCTGGTAGAATTAACAGTAGGGAAATTAATTGGAAAATAAAAATAGTTTTAAAGATTTTCTCATTCCTATGTATTCTTATCTTGAATCTTAATGTTTTTAGGGATGAACTATTTGCTCTTCTTAAGTTGTACCTTCTGAAATGTCTCTTGTATCTTAATATGTAATGGAGGTACTTTTTTATTCTTATTATTCTTTTATCCTGTTTAATATTCTAGTTTGTATGAATGAATTTGTTGGCTGTCTCACTACTATTACCATTACCTGCTGTAAATGAATTGCCCCTCAGGGACCTAATCATTCATTCATTCATTCAACCTTTATTTAGTCAGGTAGATCTCATTGAGCCTCGAGCGCTCATTTACAAAAGCGACCTGCTACAAACTAAAGAATGATGAACAGCAATGGTAGAATTTCCTTAAACAACAAACAACAGAAGAAAAAAAAAACATAAGAGAGAAATAGAAAGTGAAATGCAAAGTATCAAAACTAGCAAAACACCACAAGGTAGATGTACAAAATAAAAAACAAGAACATATCTGCAATGGTTTTTGCCAGGATTCCAAAAGATTCTTAAAACCATTTAGAGAGGTCAGGGCCGAGAGCTTCAAATCTTTTTGTAAGATATTCCAGGAAGCAGGAGCGGAGTAGGAGAAGGCCCTTTTTCCAAGTTCAGTCCTCACTGACGGAACACTGCAGGTGATCATGTCCTGAGAGCGCACATAATACACATAATAAAGTTGAAGTTGAAGTTGAAACTACAAGTTGGATATACACATGAATGATAACCTCAGCTGGAGCAACAACACCACCAGCCTGATCAAGAAAGTTCATCAGAGACTCTACTTCCTCAGACGGCTGAGACGAGCTGGTCTGAGAAGCTCAGTCCTCACCTCCTTCTACAGGTGTGCAGTGGAGAGCATCCTGTGCTCCAGCATCAACGTGTGGCATGGAGGCTGCACAGCTGTAGAAAGAAAAGCTCTGCAGAGAGTGGTGAAGGCTGCACAGAAGATGTTGGAGTCAGTCTCCCCACCATCATAGACATCTACACCTCCAGATACAGGAAGAGAGCCACCTGCATCATGAAAGACTCCCTCACCCAGCACACACACTTTTTGCCCCACTCCCCTCAACCTCAGGAAGGAGGTTGAGGAGCATCAAGTGTAGAACCACTAGACTGAGGAACAGCTTCTACCCTGAGGCTGTTAGACTCATGAATAAATAACCAGAATAATCACAGCAAAATATCACATCATGTTGCTGCTGATCTGTTTTCATGTTGCTGCTGATCTGTTTCATGTTGCTGTGTTCATTCGTGCCCATCTGCTCATACAGACTCATGTTCGTGCTGCTGTTTGGAGTAACGTTTTTCTATGATATTAGTGCTTAGTGTATTTTTAGTTGATGTTTTTCTTTGTTCATATCTTATATCTTAGATGTTATTACTGTTCTTCTCTTACATTTTATTGTTGGATGTAACTGGAACCCTGTGTACATAATCTCGTTTCATAACATGTACTACATGTGGTGCAAATGACAATAAAGATTCTCTGACTGACTCTGACTTTGACTCTGATTTGCTCCACTCTGGGCCCTTGAGCAAGGCCCTTAACCCCCACCATCTGCTCCTCCGGGAGCCGTAGATAGCAGCTCTCTGCTTCACACAGAAGTCTGGTTGCGTCAGGAAGGACATCCGGCGTAAAAATAATTATGAAATATACATGCCTCCTTCTCAATACAGGTAGTCCCTGACTTACGAGCGAGTTCCGTACTTATGAGTTGCTCGTAAACCGGAAATTCGTACGTCGGAACAAGAAACACGTGTTCTCGTAAGTCCGGATTTTCGCTCTAAGTTGGAACATTTATGGTAGCGCTACTACGAACACCCGTTTTTCATCAAAAACATTCATACTACTTCATAAACATGCTCAGAAACGTGTTTCCAAACGGTTAGCTAACACACTTTCATCTAAAAACACAAAAAAGTGCTGTATTTTTTACAAATTTACTGCTCGTTCGCCAGCTCGTAAGTCCGGGACCTCGTATGTAAGAGCGCTCGTAAGTCGGGGACTACCTGTAATAGGCGGTTTGCCTGTATAATTACCAATCTTGTGGTTTTTAATGTTCAAGTATTTTTAGCAACAGTAAAGTTTATAAATTATCTTTTATAACAGCAACCTTCATAATGAGCAAGTTTATTATCAGCGGTAAAACTCCTAAAGCTTGGCACTGGAAGGGTGATTTAGCTGTTACTTAACTTTGTTAAATTCAGAAGGATGATATTAAAAATAGTTTATCACATGTGGTCCTTTGTTCAGAATTAAAAAAAAACTTTTCTGCCTTTAAAATTGTTCTTTTGTAGTAATACATTAGTATTAATGCATATGTAGACAGAAGATGATGATTGTGAGGATAAAATTGTGTGTGTGGGTGGGTGTGTGTGTGTGTTGAAGTAACATTAACCTTAATGTTCATGTGTTTCAGTTGTTCCTGCCTCTGTTTAGAGCTGATTAAAAGAAGCTGCTCCTCAAGACTGAAGGCCTGATGTTGACCAGCAGGACCCAGAGCCTCTTATCATAAAGTGGAAGAAAAGACCCTTAGACCAGTCTGGTGGGAGACCAACTTAATATGGAGGAGACTGATATCAAGTTTTTGATCACTAAAGTTTCTTTAAAGAGTGAGAAGGTTAAAAAAAACTTACCAGGCAGAAACCCAGATTTAAAGACTCACAAAGGCAGTTCAAGCTCTTCACAGACTGATGTTAATGAGGACGATGAAGAGGATGATGAAATGACCAGTCCTGACTCTCTGCTAAAGAACTCATCAGACTCTGAATCAGAACATGAAGACAGTATGAAATACTGGAAGGAGAGCAGGGCTCCTGAATCAGAGGTAAAAACTGTCAACAAATCTTTGAGCTGCTCCGAGTGTGGTAAGCAGTATGTCAGTAACCAGACTCTTCAAAGACACATGACAAGTCATTCAGGAGTGAAGTCTTCAAGCTGTCTGTTTAATAAGAAATGTGTTGGAGAGAAGAAAAATGTAGAGTCATGCAGGAAAGTCCAGGCAAGACCAAAATCAATAAGCTGTGATGACTGTGGTAAAAGATTTACTTTCAAATCACAATTAAGCTTACACATGAGAGTCCACACAGGAGACAAGCCGTTTCCATGTGAACTCTGTAGACAAACATTTAGGCACAAGGCAGGTTTAAACTCACACATGAGAGTCCACACAGGAGACAAGCCGTTTCCTTGTGAACTTTGTGGACAAAGATTTAGTTGGAAGCATGCTTTAAACTCACACATGAGAGTCCACACAGGAGACAAGCCGTTTCCTTGTGAACTTTGTGGACAAAGATTTAGTCGGAAGGCACATTTAAAGTCACACATGAGAGTCCACACAGGAGACAAGCCATTTCCTTGTGATCTTTGTGGACAAAAATTTAGTCAGAAGACAAGTTTAAACTCACATATGAGAGTCCACACTGAAGAAAAGCCATTTCCTTGTGAAATTTGTGGACAAAGATTTAGTCAGAAGGCAAATTTAAACTCACATATGAGAGTCCACACAGGAGACAAGCCGTTTCCTTGCGAACGTTGTGGACAAAGATTTAATCAGAAGACAAATTTAAACTCACACATGAGAGTCCACACAGGAGATAAGCCATTTCCTTGTGATCTTTGTGGACAGAGATTTAGTCGGAAGGATGCTTTAAACTCACACATGAGAGTCCACACAGGAGACAAGCCATTTCCTTGTGATCTTTGTGGACAAACATTTAGTCAGAAGACAAGTTTAAACTCACACATGAGAGTCCACACAGGAGACAAGCCATTTCCTTGTGAACTTTGTGGACAAAGATTTAATCAGAAGACACATTTAAACATACACATGAGAGTCCACACAGGAGACAAGCCGTTTCCTTGTGATCTTTGTGGACAGAGATTTAGTCAGAAGACACATTTAAACTCACACATGAGAGTCCACACAGGAGATAAGCCATTTCCTTGCGAACGTTGTGGAGAAAGATTTAATCAGAAGACACATTTAAACATACACATGAGAGTCCACACAGGAGACAAGCCGTTTCCTTGTGATCTTTGTGGACAGAGATTTAGTCAGAAGACACATTTAAACTCACACATGAGAGTCCACACAGGAGACAAGCCATTTCCTTGTGATCTTTGTGGACAAAGATTTAGTCAGAAGACAAGTTTAAACTCACACATGAGAGTCCACACAGGAGACAAGCCATTTCCTTGTGATCTTTGTGGACAAAGATTTAGTCAGAAGACAAGTTTAAACTCACACATGAGAGTCCACACAGGAGACAAGCCGTTTCCTTGTGATCTTTGTGGACAGAGATTTAGTCAGAAGACATTTAACTCACACATGAGAGTCCACACAGGAGAAAAGCCATTTCCTTGTGAACTTTGTGGACAGAGATTTAGTTATAAGACAGCTTTAAACGGTCACATGAAAGTCCACACAGGAGACAAGCCGTTTCCTTGTGAACTTTGTGGAGAAAGATTTAGTCAGAAGGCAAATTTAAACTCACACATGAGAGTCCACACAGGTGTGAAAACTTTCTGACTGAAAATATTAAAATAACTATTATTTTGCATGAACATTTGTTAATGGGTAATCAAACCAAGCCTTCCCCTACAATTACTACAATGTCATTCCTGTATGCTGAATAATGTTTACATCATGCATTAACTTCAAAATATGGATGAAACAATGTCAGAACCGTCCAGGTTAAACTCCAGCTTTACTGTAGTATTAGGCTACGTTTATACATGAAGCTAAAATTACCTGACACCATCCTGCACCTAACTCAAGTGGAGTTTGTTTGCCCACAGTGAGTTACCACAAACTCAAAAACCCAGTACAGGATTTGTCCCATGACCTATGAAAGACCCACAAGAGGTCACACAGAACTGAAGTGTTCAGTTCTCAGGTTTGTTGTTAAATAATATGCGAGGTGTGGAGGTTTGTGGTCCGTTACCACAGTTACTGTTCACATCTGTAGATTGTGTATTCTGAGTGTGTTTTATGTTTTTGTCAGGGGAAACATGTATGTATGTGTGATACTTCATTAATGATCCTTATGTGTGAGCCATCTTATCTTATTCTGTGTCATTTGATCTGAATGGTATGTTATTATGATTTGATGTCACTGTTTGTGGAATGATGGTTCAGTAACAGCTGGCTAGATGCTTATCATCCCCCCCCCGGCTGTAAGGAACCTTGAGGATGTTTTCTTTTGTGAGACTGTTCTTTATAGTAGCTGTCTGAGTTTGGTTCTGTAAACGCTAGAACAAGACTAGGATCAGAACCAAGGCAGAGTAAGCATTGGGAGTTTTATGTACTTGTAATGTGTTGACATTCTGTATTCTTTTTGTATTTGTATCTTGTATTTCTTTTTGTGGCAGCACGGTGGCACAACTGGTAGAGCTGCTGCCTCTCAGCGAGCAGGTCCCTGGTTCAAATCCCGGTCCGGGAGCCTTTCTGAGTGGAGTTTGCATGTTCTCTCCGTGCATGCGTGGGTTTTCTCCGGGTGCTCCGGTTTCCTCCCACAGTCCAAAAACATGCATGTTAGGCTGATTGATAACTCTAAATTGACCCTGGGTGTGAGTGAGACAGGTCCCTCTTGTAAATGAGTCCCCGTGGCTCAATGAGGCTAGCCTGTATAAATAAAGGTTGAATGAATGAATTCTGACTGTTCCTCCAAATCTTTGTTATTAGATTTGATGAAATCTACACCTGATTGTTTGAGAATCAGTTTTTTTTACATCTTTAATTTTTATTTTATTTGAACCTATTCCCTGTACAGTAAACCAAATTAACTAGGGATGCACTGATCCACTTGTTTTCCACTTCCGATACCTGTGATTTGGTCTTGAGTGATACTGATCTGATGCCGATCTGATACAGAAAAACAGTGCTGAATTAAAGGGGACCACACATGCAAAATTCACTTTTTAATGTTTTTTTTAACTCAACTTTAGGTATTTACTTCATAAAAAAACAGTCCTTGTGCCCAAAAAAATGCACCCAGTGGTTTATTTACTCTAAGTAGATTTATTTGTCTGTGATAAAAACGGTTCGTTTCACACTTCCACAAACCGCAGCCACAACCCACCTCAAACCTGAGTCCAGCCCCTCACCTAGCATCCCCTGGTGCAGCTCAACCCACTTCAGTATAAAAGACGTCACGGTTGCCGAGCAGTTTTGGAGCTGACCCGGCGGTCATTTATTTATTTATTCATTTATTTAGCCCCCGGGGGGTTAGGGGCTTGCCCTGCTCCAGCCACGCAGCACATCTTGAGTAAAACCAGAATGTTTTATTACCTTGTTTGAACTCTGTCTCGTTGAAACTGTGCACACACACTCTCGCGGGGCGACAGTCTGAAACGTACAAGCACCACTGATCGATATACTTTTCAGATTAGCAATTTATTTATTTTAAGAATACCTTTCACTTTATCAAAATCTAATCAAAACTCCAGAGTTCTAAAAGTAGGTGGTTGTATTTGTTTCTTAGACGATGAAGGACTGCTTTTGTTCAACTGCCAGGTTGGGTCTGTGAGATAAATGGCTGGGGTCGCACCCAAATGGCCGGGGTTCGCTTCCCGGCCACGGCATCTTTTTTTTGTTTGTTTCGGAGAGATCGGGTGAGGGCTGATGGGAGCTGCTGGCTTTTGAGGACCGTGTGGGTCCGGTGACGGTCAGAGGTTGCCTCATACGGATAAATTAACTGGAAACACTCTGTGAACTTTGTGTGTGTCTGGATTGGATGTGCAGCCGCGGATCGAAGCGCTGCATGCAACTAGCGGAGCTACGCAGGCTGTTTGTTACCGAAGGAGGAGGAAGAGCTAATTTTAGCCTCGGATTCGGGAGGGCATGATAAAAGGAGCAGCTAATGGCGGCACGCACAAACAGCTTTCGGTAAGTTATCTTAAGCTAGCACTAACAGTAAGTCAAACGAGTAATAAAAAAAAGCTAATTTTAAAACAACAGATTTGAGATACTGGCTGTTACAGAGTGCGGAGTTAATGTAAACAGAGTTTTGACGGGTGTGGACTTCACAGCTCATTATCATAAACCAAGATGGCCGTGCTCAGACCAGCTGCAGCTTCATGGGCTCCTGGTTCATCCCTAGATTTAGTAATTTTAATAGTGTTTTTGTACCTGACTCTGCGCGTTTTTTGCGGGTGAATTATAGCCAAACTGAACTGTTAAAGGACAACACCGACCATGTTTTCAAATTTCACCGGCATTAATCAGTAGTTTTGACTTTAGAAATAAAACAGTAGAGTTTTTTTGGTATAGTAGAGTAATAACGCTAACTGTGTTATTTCATGATTTTCATGAGATTTTAGCACCAGATCCGGCAAACTCTGCCCCTCTCCATATATGGGGCATTCCACATCACTAAAGTGACCGCCCTGAATGCATGCATCACCTTACGAGCTGACTTCATGCAGCCTCCATCGCGTTGCAGTGTTTTGTGTTCAAAACACTTTAAATTGGAAGACTACGAGTCAGCAATGATGCAGGCATTTGGATTTAAGGGGAAAAGAGGTACCAGACTGAAGGAAGACGCTGTGCCAACTGTCCATGCAGTTCCACCGTGCAGTGGACCTAGAAAACTGGAGTCACCTCGGTCCGAGGACCGACCACTGAAGAAGGCCCGCACCTCCACAGTCGTGAGAAAACGGGAGGTATTTCGGGTAAGACTTCGCTCAATTTAACATCAGAACAGAATGAATAATAGAGCAGGCTTTTAAATGTACCGTAGTTTGGTAATATTCACGCCACTGTTTCATGAAAATCTGTGTCGCAAGCCTGTGGCTAGTTATCATAATGCTAATGCTAGTTAGCATAACACAGTCCTCGTTTTTCTCTCGGCATTACATTGCACGGAAATAATAAACATCCCCCAATGTCTTAGTTAGACACAAACGTAACTGTGAAGTGTGTACAACTCTACAGTGATTAATAAAAAATATTAAAACAAAAATGACTGGTTATGACAGTGTGGCAAAGTCGGAATGTAAGATCAATTGCAGGTGGACAAGGGAATGTTTGGTGAACTTCTTTTCAACCTAAAGCAGAAGTTATGTTATTGGCAACTTTTTTACATTTGTTATTGCTATTTTTAAACATTTGCAATAGTGTAATGACATGAAACTGGTGAAAAATAACAAGAAATGATCATTTTAGTCATACTCATTATTGTCTTTGATTAATTTGTTTTTCCTACATTAAAATGTCCATCACTGTGGCCATAATGATTTTGTAGCCAACATATTGGGTGTTAAATTGCACAGGGAAAACATGTCCACATATGTCATAAGTGCAGGAATGCAAAGCACACTGATTGACTGCCAGTTAGCTGCACTAAACCTGTGTTGGAATGCAATCTCTCTTAGTTGTTAATTTATTTCAGTAATGCTAATGATCTATTGTTACAATTCCTTTTTCATTTATTTTGTATCTGTACTCTGATACAGATACTAAGTGAGTCCAGAGAAATGTTTGAATCCAGAGAAGTACCTGTCACACCTGATGAGGAGGTGGGAGCAATCAGCGGGGAAGAACCTTTTCCATCTCCCTTGCCCCCGGACTGTGTCTGTAGCTGTGCAGGTGTTTGGACCTGAATTGAGTTCTCCCAGACCATCATATAGGAGCAAAGGTTTGTATGTTCTATTTGGTCTTAAGTAGAGAAGTACATGAAATA
>JBBPBX010023994.1:12770-35092 GCA_038048925.1 Garcialebias charrua
GGGGGGTGGGGGGTGTTGTATACTATCTGTACTCAATGTTGTCTTTCTAGAACAGGTCTCTCCTAAAAATGAATCCTTGTGAATCACTGATACTACCTGTATAAATAAAGGTTAAATAAAAAATAAAGATGGCTGCCACAGCTGATCAACCTGAGTCAATGCAAAGGTGGTTTTATGTCAGAGATTTTGAACAGCTATTGTACTGGTATTAGGTGTGGTAGTAATAGACAGTAATACACAACACATTCTCTAAACACTGACAAATCATGCAGGGTATTACAAAATCCACATTCACAACATTCATTCAACCTTTATTTAGGCATCCCAAAATGAGCTGAGCTTGGTCTGAATGGACACCTCTTCTTTAAATTTATTTTTGTTGATTTGCCATTTTAAAATGATTGGTAGGAAGACATGTTTTGGATAGTGTAGGAAGCTGGGACTCAGAAGTGAAAACTAACCGAGGGTGAAATGTTTTTAGAAATCCCATTTTTATCTGAGCTGCACGCTCTGTAGTTCCTCTTTCTCCTGCACATCATCGCTCTGTATGAAAGCTGGGAGAAACACTGTGCCAGGACTGAATAAGGAGCAGGATCTTAAATTAGATATTGTGTAATTTTGGTTCAAATGATGTATGTGTAAATGTTAGTGTTACTGTTAAGTTCAGCCTATTTATGCTTTGGTATTAAATTACATCTGTACTTTTTAAGATGCTATTATCCACCGGTTGGATGGAGAAGCAAAAAATAAATAAATAAAATAAAATAAAAATGAAATGGAATTGTAACTTGGTAAGCCAGAAGAAAAACACATTTTTATGCTTGTGACTACATCACTACACTTTTTTTGAATAAAAATTAAATGTGTTAATAAGAGCATTCAAACATTGAAAGACCTTGGATGCCTTTGAATGAATACAGATAGGCCATGCTCTGTCATGACCGAGTTTAAAAGTAATTTTAACATTTCGTTAAAGATGACGCAGTTTTAGTCTACTTTGGTCAAATTATGAAAAGGCTTAACCTTAGTAAAGATATCAAACTTCAAATCAAGACTTCTTCTTGTCAAAGACGGGTAGTTATGACAACAGCATTTCTTTATTGATTTGTGGACCTTTGTTTAAAACTTTAATATTTATAATTGGAGTTAAATTTGTTTGTCTGTTAGCAAAATATCTAATGTAACAGGTTGGATTTCAGTGAGAAGTTCAGAAAGTAATAATTGGATGTGCACCTACCATAGAGGTACAGTAGTAATAATAATAATAATAATAAACTTTATTTGTATAGCACCTTCCTACAATGCCTTGCGTTGACCAAGGTGCTTAACAGGACTGAAAATATAAAAATCGGTACAATAAATCAGTGAAAATATAATAAAAGTAACAGCAATAAAATGAGGCAATGGAAATAAAAAGCTACATACTAAAATACCAAAGTAATAAAAGTTACACACTGAAAGCTTTTTTGAACAAGTGGGTCTTCAGTCTGGTTTTGAACAGAGTCAGATCAGAGGTGGCACGCAGCTCAAGGGGGAGGCTGTTCCAGGCTTTTGGGCCGGCAACAGAAAATGACCGGTCTCCCCATTGTTTGTACCTTGAGCGAGGCACCTCCAGCAGGTGTTGACTGGCAGATCGTAAAGCTCTGCCGGGCTGATGGACTTTCAAAAGTTCTGAGATGTACAGAGGTGCGAGTCCATTCAGAGCTTTGAAAACAAACAGCAGCAGCTTGAACTGTATCCTGAACTGAACCGGGAGCCAGTGTAAAGAGGACAGGACAGGAGTGATGTGTTCATATTTTCGTGTGTTGGTCAAAAAGCGGGCGGCAGAGTTCTGTACAAGTTGTAAACGGGAGATGGAGGATTGATTAATTCCAACATACAAAGCATTACAATAGTCAAGTCTGGAGGTCACAAAGGCATGGATGGCCTTCTCCAGATCACTACAGCTGAGGAGTGACTTTACTTTAGAGAGCATACAGAGCTGAAAGAAGCTGGTTTTGACAACAGAACTGATCTGTTTATCAAGCTTTAAGTTGGAGTCAAGCTGCACTCCAAGATTTCTGACCACCGGGTTGAAGTGGGGGAGGGGAAAACCAAAACTGGGACTGGGAAGGATGTTGCTGGTGTCACCGGGGGCACTAAATAAAATGCATTCAGTTTTATCTGTGTTTAGGTGGAGGAAGTTTTGAGAGAGCCAGTGCTTAATGTCATTTAAGCAGTTGACAAGAGTGTTTGAACTGAGTGAGGGGTTGGGAGTGACTGGCAGATAGATTTGTAAATCATCTGCATACATATGAAAAGACAGATTATGACGTGCAATGATTGATCCTAATGGCAGCATGTAAAGAGAGAAGAGGACTGGCCCCAGAATGGATCCCTGTGGTACGCCAGAGGTCAGAGGGGTTGATGAAGAGGAGGACAGATCACCTATCATGACAGAAAAAGTTCTCCCAGTTGGGTAAGATCTGAACCACTCTAGCACAGCTCCCTGGAGGCCAACCTGCTGAGACATGCGGTTGATTAGTACCTGATGGTCGACGGTGTCAAAAGCTGCTGAGAGGTCTAACATCACCAGCAGAACAGGGTTTTTTGCATCCAGAGACAGAAGAATGTCATTCTGCACTTTGAGCAGTGCTGATTCAGTACTGTGACGGGCTCGAAAACCAGACTGAAATTTTTCAAACAGGTTGTTGAGCTCTAGAAAAGATTGAAGTTGAATAAAAACAATCTTTTCCAGGACCTTCGATAAAAATGACAGATGGGAAACTGGCCTGAAATTAGAGAGAGCTGTAGGATCTAAGCCTGGTTTTTTGAGAAGAGGCCTGACCACAGCATGTTTGAAAGCAGATGGCACATAACCTGAAGATAGACAGCTGTTAATAAATGACAAAACACAGGGACCAATTACATCAAAGGACTGTTTGAGCATTTTAGAGGGAATGATGTCCAGAGAACAGTTTGTTGGTTTCATCTGCCGAACCACCTTGGTGAGGTGAGGCAGTGAAACCAGGTCAAACTCGTCAAAAACAGCTGTGGTTGTTGCAGATGCACATGATTGGACAGTGTTTGATGGGCTGACAATGTTCTGCCTGATAGAGTCTACTTTGTTGACAAAATAGCTCTGAAAGTCATCACAGTTAGACAGAGTGGCAGTTTTCAGAACATTGACAGAAGGATTTATGACAGACTGGATTGTGCTAAATAGCGTCCTCGGCCGGTTAGAGCTGGTGGAGATTAAATTGGAGAGGTACTGTGACTTGGCTTGCTTAACAGCATTTTGATAATCACAGAGACAGTCTCTCAGTATTCCCTGGGACACATGAAGCCGGTCGCGCCTCCATTTTCGCTCTGCTTTCCTGCAGCGTTGTCGAAGAGCCCGCGTTGTTTCGTTGAGCCATGGAGGTGATTTGATTTTTGAAGAAGCCTGTTTGAGAGGAGCGATGGAGTCCAAGATCATTGTGCAGGTGTGATGGAAGGAGGTGATGAAGTCCTCAGGATGTAGAGATGGGTCCAGGCTGACAGCAGAGCATAAGTCAGTGCTCTTAAAGGCATCAGTGAACTGACTTGGAGTGGATGGGCTGATGGAGCGGCAGAGATGTACTGGGAGAACAGCCTTCGGTGCAGGAGGGGTGGAAAATTCAAATAAGATGGGAAAATGGTCTGAAATACAGGTGTCCAGAATCTCTACTGCAGATATGTGAAGGCCGTGGGAGATAATTAAGTCCAGTGTATGACCCTGACTGTGTGTGGCCGCTGAGACAGATTGCGACAGGTTAAAAGAGTCCAGAAGGTCCTGAAACTCACATCCAAGTTGATTATTTGGGCAGCAGATATGTGCATTGAAATCTCCACAAAAAGCAGGGAGTCAAATTTTGGCAGCAGTTCAGCCAGCAGTTCTGAAAACTCACTGAGGAAGTCCTTATTATATTGTGGTGAGCGATAGATGAGCCCACACAGCAGAGGTTTAGCAGATTCCAGCACAAACAGCATGATTTCAAAGCTGTTGTAGTTTTTCTGAGGCAACAAGCGGCACTTGAACACCTCATTGAACACAGCAGCCAGCTCCCCCCCCCCTTCCAAACCCGTGCGGAGCGCTCAGGTAGGAGAAGCCAGATGGGAGGAGCTCAGAGAAGGAGCTGTTGTCTCCCGTTTTCTGCCAGGTTTCAGTAATCAGAAACAGATCCAGACGATGAGTGGAGATCAAATCACTTAATATAAAAGTTTTATTAGTGATCGATCGGGCGTTAAACAGTGCTGGCACACAGCCAGTTACGTCTCCCGTAGCTCGTGCGAGCGGGCGGAGGTTCTGTTTAACGCAACCTCGGTTCTGGTTCTTCACCGGGGGACAAGATGGATACTGATCGCTGATGTCATGATTCACAGCAACAAGGCAGCAATGGCAATGAAACATGGAACGATGGACATCAAAGACGCTGAATTCAGGAGGTAAGTCAGCCGTAGCCGTGCTATGAGATGAGAGATACTTTTAAAATCTCACCAGGACTCCCGCTCTTGTTCCGCGTCGTCTGCGGCGCTTGTTGCTTGGCGACGTGTTGGCGTTACGTTGTAGGAAGACTGGAACAGACGCCAGGAAAGGTGGAGGTGGTGGAGGCTTAAAATGTCCATGTTTGCCAGTAGTCGGTGGGTTGATTAGCGAGTCTTGTATACTTAGAAGAGTTGAGCGATCATAGACCAGAAGTGAGGATGCATCGTCGATGAAAAAAAGGCAAAACACGAACAACAATAAACAGTTCAAGAGAAGAGGAAGATAACGTGCCGTGAACAACAAAGGCGCCATCTTGATTCGATTTTAAATTCGTATTTAAAGAAACAAGAGTACACACTGGTCACATGATCTTGTATTTCATAGCAGCGACAGCAGCCATTACCAAAAAGGGCAAATGTCTGCCTTTGGCATTTTGGTAAATATTAGCTGAATAGTTCTGAGTAGAGATTGACTGTTAAAAAAAAAGGTAAATATTAATAATAAAATGTATGCACATTTGTTTTATTCACCTCAATGTGAAAGTTATCCAACCAGAATTAAAGCTACGGTAATAATAATTGTTTAAAAGTAGCCTGTAAAGCTGATGCAGTGGCTGTTAATTAATAATAATAATAATAATAATAATAATAATAATAATGAATTCCATTTATAATGCACTTTTCATTAATAAAAATCTCAAAGTGCTAGTGGATAGTAGCTTCTGTGGCAGATGCTGCAGTACTGTACAGGCTGATTCATGAATGAATAAATATGTATTATCATCAAACATATGATTAAATTTAAAAAATGCTATCCTGTCAATGTGTCATTCATAAAATAGAATAAAGCAGAGTATGGTTTTATAAAAATGACCTAAGTTACAACATAAAAAATACACAAATCACCAATAAATAAATATATTACAATTTAGTACAAATAGTGGGTATTGTTGTAATAGTTAAACAGTATAAAATAATTGTATGTTTGACTTTTTTAGGTTTCCATTAGACAAACCTAAACTATTGAGAAGATGCTTAGCCAATATTAGTAAAGATAAGTTTCAGCCTCCCTGGGCTGCCACCTTACCGTGGTGGAGGGGTTTGAGTGTCCCAATGATCCTAGGAGCTATGCTGTCAGGGGCTTCATGCCCCTAGTAGGGTCACCCAAGGCAGACAGGTCCTAGGTGAGGGACCAGACAAAGCGCAGCCCAAAGACCCCTTATGATGAGTTCAATTAATGGAAACAATGTTCCCTCGCCCGGACGCGGGTCACCGGGGCCCCACTCTGGAGCCAGGCCCGGAGGAGGGGCACGTTGGCGAGCGCCTGGTGGCCGGGCTTTTACCCATGGAGCTCGGCCGGGCACAGCCCGAAGAGGAGACGTGGGTCCCCCTTCCCATGGGCTCACCACCTGTGAGAGGGGCCAAAGGGGTCGGGTGCATTGTGGAATGGGTGGTGGCCGAGGGCGGGGACCCTGGCGGTCTGATCCTCGGCTACAGAAGCTGGCCATTGGGACATGGAATGTCACCTCTCTGGTGGGGAAGGAGCCTGAGCTAGTGTGTGAGGTTGAGAGGTTCCGGCTAGAAATAGTCGGACTCACCTCAACGCATGGCTCTGGCTCTGGAACCAGTTTCCTTGAGAGGGGTTGGACACTCTTCCACTCTGGAGTTGCCCCTGGTGAGAGGCGCCGAGCAGGAGTGGGCATACTTGTTGCCCCCCATCTTGGTGCCTGTACGTTGGGGTTCACCCCGGTGAACGAGAGGGTAGCCTCCCTTCGCCTACGTGTGGGGGGACGGGCTCTGACTGTTGTTTGTGCCTATGCGCCAAACGGCAGCGCAGATTACCCACCCTTTTTGGAGTCCTTGGAGGGGGTATTGGAGGGTGCGCCTCCTGGGGACTCCCTTGTTCTGCTGGGGGACTTCAACGCTCACGTGGGCAATGACAGTGAGACCTGGAGGGGTGTGGTTGGGAGGAACGGCCCCCCTGATCTGAACCCGAGTGGTGTTCTGTTGTTGGACTTCTGTGCTCGTCATGGATTGTCCATAACGAACACCATGTTCAGGCATAAGGGTGTCCATATGTGCTCTTGGCACCAGGACACCCTAGGTCGCAGTTCGATGATCGACTTTGTTGTCGTCTCATCTGTGAAGAGAGGGGCGGAGCTGTCAACTGACCACTACCTGGTGGTGAGTTGGCTCCGATGGTGGGGGAGGATGCCGGTCAGACCTGGCAGACCCAAACGTATTGTGAGGGTCTGCTGGGAACGTCTGGCAGAGTCTCCCGTAAGACGGAGCTTTAACTCCCACCTCCGGGAGAGCTTTGAACACGTTCCGAGGGAGGCGGGGGACATTGAGCCCGAGTGGGCCATGTTCCGCGCCTCTATTGTCGAGGCAGCTTATCGGAGTTGTGGCCGCAAGGTTGTTGGTGCCTGTCGTGGTGGCAATCCTCGAACCCGGTGGTGGACGCCAGCGGTGAGGGATGCTGTCAAGCTGAAGAAGGAGTCCTATTGGGCCTTTTTGGCCTGTGGGACCCCGGAAGCAGCAGATAGGTACCGGCAGTCCAAGCGGCATGCGGCTCGGGTGGTTGCTGAGGCAAAAACTCGGGCGTGGGAGGAGTTCGGAGAGGCCATGGAGAATGACTTCCGTACGGCTTCGAGGCGATTCTGGTCCACCATCCGGCGTCTCAGGGGGGGAAAGCGGTACGCGACCAACACCATTTATGGTGGGGATGGCGTGCTGTTGACCTCAACTCGGGATGTTGTGAGTCGGTGGGCGGAATACTTCGAAGACCTCCTCAATCCTACTGGCACGTCTTCCACTGAGGAAGCGGAGCCTGGGGACTTTGGGTCGGGCTCTCCAATCTCTGGTGCTGAGGTCGCCGAGGTGGTTAAAAAGCTCCGCGGTGGCAGGGCTCCGGGGGTGGATGAGATTCGTCCTGAGTTCCTTAGGGCTCTGGATGTTGTGGGGTTGTGTTGGCTTACGCGACTCTGCAATATCAAAGTCAAAGTCAAAGTCAAAGTCAACTTTATTGTCAGATCTGCAATATGTACAGTGCAGGACATACACAGGACCGAAATTGCGTTTCTCTCAGTCCCTCGGTGCAACAGTAAACATCTAAACATTGAAACACTGAAACATATAATAATAGACATAAGCATAAAAATAGTAAAACTAACACTGTCCTGAGTTTTTTTCATAGTGGTATAAAAAAAGAGTATAAAAAGTATAACTAAAATAAACTAAAGGTTTCTAGCATTGACATTTGCAAAGTGGCAAAGCAGCGTATGAGTCAATGTACACAGTATATGTATGAGGTAGTAGTTGATGTTGTTGTAGAGGCAAAAAGTGGCATATGCAGTAAGGCACATTGGGCATCCCTAAATAAGACCGTTCAGAGCACACTGTATATGTACCAGCAGTGGTGTAGATATTAGAGTAGTGTAAATAAATGTAAACAGTAGTAATTACATGTAAGCAGTAGTAATAAAAGTAAACAGTATTAATAAATGTAAACAGAGAATGTAAACAGTATTATGATTATAGGCAGTGATGTAATACAGACATTAGTGCAAGTATGAGAAGTAGTGCAAACTGTATGAGCACATGACCGAGAGTTTAGTGAAAACCCGTTTGGTGACACAGAGTCTAGTGTTAAAAACTTTGTGTTGAGTGATAGTATGTGAGAAAGTTTTAGTGTTAAGGCAGTTCAAATGGGAGGGGAGGCAGAGCAGGCAGAGTGTTTAGCATTCTGACTGCCTGATGAACAGAGCTGTCTCTCAGTCTGCTGGTTCGAGCCTGGAGACTCCTCAGTCTCCTTCCTGATGGCAGCAGTCTGAAGCAGCTGTGTAGTGGGTGTGTGGGATCACCTGCCATGCAGAGGGCTTTCCGAGTGAGGCGTTTGCTGTGTAAGTCCTGCAGTGAGGGCAAGGAGGTGCCCACGATCTTCTCAGCTGCTCTCACAATGCGCTGGAGGCTCTTGCGGCAGGATGCAGTACATGCACCAAACCACACAGTGATGCAGCTGGTCAGGACACTTTCTATGGCACCTCTGTAGAAGGTGCTCATGATGGGGGTTGAAGCTCCAGCCCTTTTCAGCTTGCGGAGAAAGTAGAGACGCTGGTGAGCCTTCTTTGCCAGTGCTGCAGTGTTCCTGCTCCAGGACAGGTCCTTTGAGACGTGCACTCCCAGGAACTTGGTGCTGTCCACTCTCTCCACTGCGGTGCTGTTGATGGTCAGAGGAGGATGTTGGGCATCCCTCTTCCTGAAGTCCACAACAATCTCCTTTGTCTTCTCCACGTTGAGAGTGAGATTGTTGTGTCCGCACCACAAGGCCAGGCGGCTCACCTCGTTCCTGTAGTCCGTCTCATCGTTGTTGCTGATGAGACCTACCACTGTTGTGTCATCCGCAAACTTGATGAAGTGGTTGGAGCTGTACGATGGTGTGCAGTCATGTGTCATATTGCGTGGTCATATTGCGTGGACATCGGGGGCAGTTCCCTTGGATTGGCAGACTGGGGTGGTGGTTCCCCTATTCAAAAAGGGGGACCATAGGGTGTGTTCCAACTATAGAGGGGATCACACTCTTAAGCCTCCCTGGTAAGGTCTATTCAGGGGTTCTGGAGAGGAGGGTCCGTCGGATAGTCGAACCTCGGATTCAGGAGGAGCAGTGTGGTTTTCGTCCTGGTCGTGGAACACTAGACCAGCTCTACACCCTCAACAGGGTCCTGGAAGGTGCGTGGGAGTTTGCCCAACCAGTTTACATGTGCTTTGTGGACTTGAAAAAGGCATTCGACCGCGTCCCTCGGGGGGTTCTGTGGGGGGTACTCCGGGAGTATGGGGTACCAGGCCCATGTTGTAAACAATTACTGAAAACGTACTCAAATTCAGACCAAGGCTGAGAAGGATCACAGACACAGGTAATCAGTTAAGTGAGTTTATTTACAGTGCTGGGGTAAAGGAAGTCAGGGTTCCTGGAAGGAAAGGGGGAAAAAGATTAATGATGATGTTTGGGGAATATTGCAGTTTTAGTGTTTAATTAAGTCTCTCTCTTACAGAAGGAACTTGGAGGAGGCAGACCAGAGGGAGGAGGTGAGTGTCCATCAGGTGAGTAATTCCTTGTATTTATCCAAGAGTCCCAAGTAGTGTCTTGCAGGTGGCAGCTGGTGGAGGAGTGTCAGGCTGGAGGACAGAGTTTTCTCAAAGAAGGAGTCCAGTTTGGAGGCAGCTTGTCCAGTTTGGGTTCCAGAGGTGAGTCACAGATTTGTCTTGAAAACACAGGGAGACATAAGCTGGTTAAACATAAGTTCACAAAGGAGAACATTAAAATGGCTGTCTCACAGTACCCAAGGTGACTGAATGATTCAGCAAAGACTGGAACCTCCTCCAAGGCTTAAATAGCAGCTGGACTCGTTAACCGGATTGGCAACAGCTGGTTACCCAGGAACTCCCATCTCCAACACTCAGCAACTGCAAGGTGAGTTCTCACATACACACAAACACAAACCCAACAGTACCCCCCCCCTCAAACATCGCCTCCAGGCGATCAAAGGCGCTTGTCAGGATGTCTCACAAAAAAGTCAGTGATGAGACCAGGATCCAAGATGAAGGACCTGGGAATCCAAGATCTCTCCTCGGGGCCGTAACCCTCCCAATCAACCAAAAACTGATGTCCACGACCCCGTCTCCGAACATCCAGGAGTCGACGAACGGTGAACACAGTCTGATCATCAACCACACGAGGGGGTGGACGATCGAGGTCGGAAGGATTCAAAGGATCCTCCACATAGGGCTTGAGTTGGGACACGTGGAAGGTGGGATGAACACGCATAGAGCGAGGGAGCCGAAGTTTAACAGCAGAGGGGTTAACAATTTTGACAACAGGAAAAGGTCCAATAAACCGAGGTCCCAGTTTTCTGGAGGTGTCCTTGAGGGAGATGTTCTGAGTGGAGAGCCATACCTTCTGTCCCACAGCGTACAGAGGAGCCGGAATACGGCGACGATCAGCCCACCTCCTGGTTTGTTCACGGGACCGAAGAAGAGCCTCCTTGGTCTGCCTCCAGATGCGTCTGCAACGTCGTAGGTGGTACTGGACAGAGGGGACAGACACGTCAACCTCCTGGTGGGGAAACAGTGGAGGCAGGTAACCCAGAGATGCTTCAAAAGGAGAGAGGCCCGTAGCCGAGGACGTGTGAGTATTATGGGCATACTCAACCCAGGGGAGAAGAGAGGACCAATCAGCAGGGTTATTGTCAATGACACAGCGAATAGAGGACTCAAGTTCTTGGTTGCATCTTTCAGACTGACCGTTGGTTTGGGGATGATAACCAGAAGACAAGCTCACCGAGGCACCAAGGGCTTGACAGAAAGCCTTCCAAACTTGAGACACAAATTGGGGACCACGATCCGAGACGATGTCACAAGGAATGCCGTGAAGTCGAAAGACATGCTGGACCATGAGGTGAGCGGTCTCCAGAGCAGAGGGGAGTTTAGTTAATGGAACAAAATGTGCAGCTTTAGAGAATCTGTCAACAATGGTAAGGATGACGGTGTTACCTTCAGAAGGGGGTAAACCCGTCACGAAGTCCAGAGCAATGTGGGACCAAGGACGACCAGGAACAGCAAGGGGCCTGAGGAAACCCGCAGGAGGTTGATGGGTGCTTTTATTTCGAGCACAAACAGCACATGCAGCGACAAAACGCTTGACATCACGGGGAAGGGTAGGCCACCAGAAGTGCCGCTTGGTGAAGGAAGTCATGCGATTGACACCAGGATGGCAGGAGAACTTCGAACAGTGAACCCATTGCAGGACCTGGCTGACCACAGACACGGGAACAAACAAACGATTAGGTGGACCAGTACCAGGATCAGGTTCAGTCTGTTGAGCTTGAATGATGTCCCTCTCGATCCCCCAGGAGGTGGCACCAACAACACAGGTGCGAGGGAGAATGGCCTCAGTGGTCTCGGCGGAATCTGTAGACGAGAATTGTCTGGACAGGGCATCAGGCTTAACATTCTTGGACCCAGGGCGATAAGTGATAGAAAAATTGAACCTGGTGAAAAACAGGGACCACCTGGCCTGTCTCGGGTTCAGTCGTTTGGCACTCCGTAGATAAGAAAGGTTCTTATGGTCGGTGAGAACAATAAAAGGCAGGTTGGACCCCTCTAACCAATGCCTCCATTCCTCGAGAGCCAATTTGATGGCCAACAATTCCCGATTTCCCACGTCGTAGTTGGCCTCAGAAGGAGAAAGGCGGCGAGAAAAAAATGCACAAGGGTGGACCTTGCCATCAACAGGGGACCTCTGCGAGAGAACAGCACCCACGCCGGTGTCCGAGGCGTCAACCTCAACAATGAACTGCAAACTGGTGTCAGGATGGGTTAGAACAGGGGCAGAGGAAAAAAGTCCCTTGAGTTTGATGAAGGCCTCTTCAGCCTCCCTGTTCCAAGAGAAAATACGGAGAGAAGAGGTGAGTTTGGTTAATGGACACACAACTTGACTGAAGTTCCTGATGAAACGGCGATAAAAGTTGGCGAAGCCCAGGAAGCGTTGGAGTTGTTTGCGGTTCAGAGGAGTGGGCCAGTCCATCACAGCCTTGACCTTCTCCGAGTCCGTCCAGACCTGTCCACTCTTAAACACAAATCCCAAAAAGGCAACAGAGGGCACACTGAACTCACACTTCTCAGCTTTGACGAAGAGTTGGTTCTCAAGCAGCCGCTGGAGAACAGCCCGAACATGTTGTGTGTGTTGTTGAGGGTCCTTGGAGAAGATCAGGATGTCGTCCAGGTAAACGAAGACAAACTGAGACAAAAAATCCCTCAGTACATCGTTGACCAAGGCCTGAAACACAGCAGGAGCATTTGACAACCCAAAAGGCATCACTAGATATTCAAAATGTCCAAAAGGGGTTCTGAAGGCAGTCTTCCATTCGTCCCCTTCTTTCATACGAACCAGGTGATAAGCGTTCCGGAGGTCAAGCTTAGTGAAAATAGAAGCCTCCCTGAGTTGCTCGTAAATGGACTCGATAAGAGGTAGAGGATATTTATTCTTAATGGTGATCTGGTTCAGTTCTCTGTAATCTATACAAGGCCGTAACGTTTTATCCTTCTTGGCGACGAAGAAAAACCCAGCTCCAACTGGGGACGTCGAAGGACGAATAATGCCTGAGGATAAAGATGCGTCAATATATTCCCTCATAGTTTGCTTCTCAGGACCAGACAGATTATACAGACGGCAGGAAGGTAAGGGAGCACCAGGTAGTAAATCTATGGAACAGTCATATGGCCTGTGGGGAGGTAATGAGAGAGCTCGGGATTTGCTGAACACCGGGGCCAGGTCATGGTAACTGGTTGGAATAGATGACAAATCCACCACCTCATCTTCATAACAAGGCGGAGGAGAGGAGGAGATTGCAGATTTAAGGCAGTTGGAGGAACAATAATGACTCCATGAAACTATCTGGTTATGAGACCAGTCAATTTGAGGGTTATGTTTTCTGAGCCAGGGAAATCCTAATATAACTTGAGGGGTCTCTGAATGAAAAACAAAAAATTCACTCTGTTCATGATGGTTGCCAGATACAATGATTTTTAAAGAGGTGATCTTATGGGAAATAGTGGAAATGGACTGACCGGTGAGCGCTGTCATAGAGAGGGGTTGATGTAAACTGTCCAGAGGGATAGAAAGTTGTTCCACCACACAGTCACTGACTAGATTCTGTTCAGCTCCAGAATCAATTAAAGCCTGCACAGGGAGATTAATGTTATTGTAACAAACTGCAGATTGAAGAGTCAGACGGTTCTCAGGAGAAATGTTTGAAGCGCCCACCAGTATCTCCTGTTTTACTGGTGAGAATGGCCTTTTAAACGAAGAGAACATGTAGCAATGAAGTGCCCCTTCTTCCCACAATATAAGCATTCTTTAGCTGAAAGACGCTTCTGTCTCTCCTCAGGGGTGAGGCGGGTACGTCCAATTAACATAGGCTCTGATGAATCAGGTTCATTCACAGGATTACATATTGGACTGCGGCTTACCGGATCCGGAAGTGGAGTCACGGAAGTGGAAGGACCCTGGGATTTGTAGTCCAACAATCCCCGATATTCTCTGTGGCGATCGTCAATGCGGATGGATAAATCAATTAGATCGTTTAAGTTGTCAGGTTCATTCACAAGGGCCAACTGATTCTTAATGTGATCATTGAGGGCATTGACGAATACTCCCCGTAGAGCGAGGTCCTCCCATCCGGCCTGTCTGGCCACAATCCGGAAGTGGAGAGCGAAGTCCGCCGCAGATTGGTTCCCCTGGCGTAGCGCCATTAGCCTCTTGGAAGCTGTCTCCTGGTGCAGCGGTCGCTCGAAAACTCTCTGAAAGTCGTTGTAAAAAGTGGAAAAGGTACAGTCACTTACAGAAATGGAACCAAAGTAAGCATCAGCCCACCTTAAGGCCTCTCCTTGTAGGGCGGAAACTATGTAGGATATGCGGGACGAGTCGGAGGAATAGGTTCGTGGAGCTCTGCTAAAGGCTAGATTACATTGTAGCATAAACCCACCAAAATGTTCAGTTTTACCAGAAAATAGTTGACTGGGTTTCATCTCGGGCTCACGCACAGAGTATTGGGTTGGTGGCTCTGGGGATTGTGCAGCAGAGGCAGTGTTGGTAATTCCGGTGTGGGAAGGAGGAGATCTCTGCTCTCCCAGCTTGTGGACCATTCCACCCAGTTTAGTCAAGTTCTCTGAGATAGTTTGTTGTTGGCTCTGAATCTGTTGAAACATGTTTTGGGTTGCAGTTAGTCGTTGTTCTTGGGAAAGAATAGCTTCTCTTAATTGATCCATCTCAGTCTGGTCGTGAGTACTCATGTTATGGCTGAATCATTCTGTTGTAAACAATTACTGAAAACGTACTCAAATTCAGACCAAGGCTGAGAAGGATCACAGACACAGGTAATCAGTTAAGTGAGTTTATTTACAGTGCTGGGGTAAAGGAAGTCAGGGTTCCTGGAAGGAAAGGGGGAAAAAGATTAATGATGATGTTTGGGGAATATTGCAGTTTTAGTGTTTAATTAAGTCTCTCTCTTACAGAAGGAACTTGGAGGAGGCAGACCAGAGGGAGGAGGTGAGTGTCCATCAGGTGAGTAATTCCTTGTATTTATCCAAGAGTCCCAAGTAGTGTCTTGCAGGTGGCAGCTGGTGGAGGAGTGTCAGGCTGGAGGACAGAGTTTTCTCAAAGAAGGAGTCCAGTTTGGAGGCAGCTTGTCCAGTTTGGGTTCCAGAGGTGAGTCACAGATTTGTCTTGAAAACACAGGGAGACATAAGCTGGTTAAACATAAGTTCACAAAGGAGAACATTAAAATGGCTGTCTCACAGTACCCAAGGTGACTGAATGATTCAGCAAAGACTGGAACCTCCTCCAAGGCTTAAATAGCAGCTGGACTCGTTAACCGGATTGGCAACAGCTGGTTACCCAGGAACTCCCATCTCCAACACTCAGCAACTGCAAGGTGAGTTCTCACATACACACAAACACAAACCCAACAGCCCATTGATATGGGCTGTTAGGTCCCTGTACGACCAGTGTCAGAGCTTGGTCCACATCGCTGGCAGTAAGTCGGGCTCGTTTCCGGTGAGAGTTGGACTCCGCCAAGGTTGCCCTTTGTCACCGATTCTGTTCATAACTTTTATGGACAGAATTTCTAGGCGCAGCCAAGGTGTTGAGAGGATCCGTTTTGGTGGCCTTAGAATCTCTTCTCTGTTTTTTGCAGATGATGTGGTCCTATTGGCTTCATCAGTTCGTGATCTACAGCTTTCGCTGGAGCGGTTTGCAGCTGAATGTGATGCGGCCGGGATGAGGATCAGTTCCTCCAAATCCGAGGCCATGGTCTTGAGCCGGAAAAGGGTAGCATGCCTTCTCCAGGTCGGGGAGGAGGTCCTGCCCCAAGTGGAGGAGTTTAAGTATCTCGGGGTCTTGTTCACGAATGAGGGAAAACTGGAGCGTGAGATCGATAGGCGGATAGGTGCAGCGTCCGCAGTGAAGCGGGCGCTGTACCGGTCTGTCGTGGTGAAGAGAGAGCTGAGTCAAAAGGCAAAGCTCTCAATTTACCGATCGATCTACGTTCCCACCCTCATCTATGGTCATGAGCTTTGGGTTATGACCGAAAGAACGAGATCTCGGATACAAGCGGCTGAAATGAGTTTTCTCCGCAGGGTGTCTGGACTCTCCCTTAGAGATAGGGTGAGAAGCTCAGTCATCCGGGAGGGACTCGGAGTAGAGCCGCTGCTTCTCCACATCGAGAGGAGCCAGTTGAGGTGGCTCAGCATGCGCGTAGGCAAGGGGGGTTCGGGGGGTTCGAACGAACCGCCCACTTTTAAAGGAGAAGTTGACAATGCTAAACTAATGTGCCTGGATAGCTCAACGGATAAAGCGTCTGCCTTCAGTCCCAAAGCTTGTGGGATCAAGTCCCTGCTTGGTACAATGTTTTTTTTTTTTTTAATTCATTCCAAATTAAAAAAGCACAAGAAAACTATTTACAAAACAGCAAGGAATAAAACAATGCATTAAATGAAAGGAATCAGACGAAGAAAATAATCTTATCTGCCCCTTCTCAAACTATTTTTTTTTTCAAACACTCGATTCAAACAACTAATTTTACATTTGTCTTTTATTGGATAAAAAAAGTAGTTAATATGCCTGTGAAGAAAGAAGAATGTGTTAACCACAGGCTGTGGTTAACACATTCTTCTTTTTTTATCCAATAAAAGAGTGTTTGAAAAAAAAATAGTTTGAGAAGGGGCAGATAAGATTATTTTCTTCGTCTGATTCCTTTCATTTAATGCATTGTTTTATTCCTTGCTGTTTTGTAAATAGTTTTCTTGTGCTTTTTTAATTTGGAATGAATAAAAAATAAAAAAAAACATTGTACCAAGCAGGACTTGATCTCACGAGCTTTGGGACTAAAGGCAAACGCTTTATCAGTTGAGCTATCCAGGCACATTAGTTTAGCATTGTCAACTTCTCCTTTAAAACGAACCGCCCCCCACAAAATTCTGGCTGTGCCCATGCTCAGGCATCTGGTTAGGATGCCTCCTGGACGCCTCCCTGATGAGGTGTTCCGGGCATGTCCCACCAGGAGGAGACCCAGAGGAAGACCCAGGACACGCTGGAGGGACTATGTTTCTCGGTTGGCCTGGGAACGCCTTGGGATTCCCCCAGAGGAGCTGCTCCAAGTGGCTGGGGAGAGGGAAGTCTGGGCCTCCCTACTTAGGCTGCTACCCCCGCGACCCGACCCTGGATAAGCGGAAGAAAATGGATGGATGGAAGTTTCAGCCTATAAAGCATCACCGGGTGCAGCGAACATTTTCTAAGTGTCCTGATGCATGCTCAATAATCCAGGTAGAAAATTTTGATTTGAATGTCCAGATGACAAGGCTTAACTTTTTTAGATTTTCTAAGTGACGACTACCACATTTTTTGCTTTATAAGTCACATTTTTTGCATAACTTACATGCCCTACGACTTATACACTGACGTGAAGTAATGATGGATTTTTTTCCCATATGTATAAACCAATTTTTGACTGATGTGACCATTTTCATTCATTCTGACTGAAAATAGTCAACACTACCATTTTCAGCCACTAGATGGAAGTTGAGTAGTATGGCATGCCGTTGTATCATGTAGTAGGTAAAAATGACTGTTAATGACAAAATCAGACACTTGTCTGCCTGAAGCAACCGAATTAGCTTCATTTTGCTGCACTGCCCAGGCGAAATGAAGCTGATTTGACCGTCAAAGTGCATTTATTAAGTAAAAGTTAGACTGAGACACACTTTTACTATAAAGTTGAGCAAACAAGCAATTGTTTAGTTGCTTATCTTGTTAATTTTTGAATAAATGAACAATGAATCCTCCCTCCACAAGTTCATGTTTCCGCGTATTGGCTTTTGAAAATGCAGCTTATTTGACGATCAAAGTGCATTTTTTTAAGCAAAATTTAATCTGAGACACACCTTTACTATAAAGTCGAGCAAAGAAATAATTGTTTTTAGGTACTTATCCTGTTAAATTTTGAAAAAATGCAGAGGCTCGTCCCTCCGGCGTTCCCGCATCGCGCATCAACTTTTGAAATGCAGCTGATTTGACTGTTAAAGTGCATTTATTAAGCAAAAGTTGAACAGAGACTCACCTTTACTATAATTTTGAGGAAACAAATAAATGTTTTTAGGTGTTTATCTTGTTAAATTTCAAAGGAATCCGAGTTGTCAGTGGTGACGCGTAACAAACGCAACATGTCAGCGGTGACACATATAGATGCAACGTATACGGCGAAGCGACATATTTATGGATCTTTCCTCTTTATTAGATATATTTGGACTGTTGCGACTTATAGGGCGGTGCAACGGGTATGGCAGAAAATACGGTATATGAGACAAATAATACAAAATATATGTCATTTATACACTTTTATGTAACCCCCCTCATATGCAATACTTTTCTTATATAGCTGATTTACATTGATTGATTGCTGTATGACATTAATGTTATCAATTATATTAAGTGACTGCAAAGACAGAAAGTGAGGCAGAGATGGTGTAGAGGCAGGGCAGCCGGCTCAGGACCGGAAGGTCCCGGGTTCGATCCCCGGTCACTGCATACCTCGTTGTGTCCCTGGGCAAGACACTTAACCCCAAGTTGCTCCCAGTAGGACAGGCAGCGCCTTGCATGGCAGGCTACCACTACCGGTGTATGAATGTGTGTATGAATGGGTGGATGGCTGGTACTGTGAAGCGCTTTGGGGCCCCTCATAGAGGGCTGGAAAGCGTCATATAAGTAAGCTCCATTTACCATTTACCATATTAGAAATAATTGGTGACATGGATCCAGTTGGGTTTGCTGCTTATTAAATGGTTGTTTTATCAGCTGTGAACAGTTGCTCTTTTTGCACGCCATCTTATCTTGTCCACATTGTCACATTTGTAAACAATGTGTTTTTATATGACTCTATACTCTGAACTGATAAGTACAGTTCAAGATGGAAACAAATTAGATCTGTTAAAGCAAAAATGGCTGTAAGTCAGACAATTTTACACATATTGGGCTGAAATCTGGTGTGAAAGCTGTGATTCATCCTCAACACGTCCACGTAAAACTAACACTTCAGATGGTTCATAATGTCATTTACAAGGTTTGACCGAAATGACCATAACTCTGCTCCTTCTCAGCATAAGAGGATTTTTTTTGCAATCTCTGGCATGAGAGGCAGAAGGCAATATGCACTCCATCAAGGAGCGCTAAACCCTTTAATTAAACTTCAGTAAACAGAGATTTAAAACCCAAGTACAGAAAATAAATCTGCACAAAGTTGAAGTTTTAGTAAAATAGTAGGGGGTCAAATTCGAATCTCATGTTTAACTTCCTCCACAAAAACCTGCCAGCCTGCATGAAGTCTAAAATGAATAACTGTTCATTTCTTGTAATATTTTCAAGAAATGTCTGGAGATAATTTCCTTTTATTGTTATTTTCTCGGTTCCCTCTTCCCAAATCACTGACAGTTTCACACATTTCTATTGAACTGAACTACCTGAAACTTCTCTCTCAGACGTCAGAAGGTGCTTTTGTCTGACGTCTGAGGACTCATTTCTCAGATTTTCTAATGTATCAGGGTGTGTGTCGTCTGCAGCACACATACACCGTCCTCCTTTTTTCTGCAGGAGAAGCCCTGCATGGACAGAGTCGGTCTGTTGAAAAGGAAACGATTTTCCCAGTTTGCTGTGGAAGAAATGGAAATCCCTGCAGAGCCCTGACCTTCACCCCATCAAACACCTTTGAGATAAACTGGAAGTCAAACTGACATCAGATCTGACGATTTTGTGGAACGGAGCAAAAATCTCACACTTTTCAAAGGGATTTAAAGCAGTGATAAGTACAACCGATGAAGATTATTTAAAGTTTAATCAAAGAATTTAATAACTAATAGAATTTACTAAAAGATGGGTTGGATTTATACAAAGTACAAAGTATTACATCAATTATTTATTTTCAGTAACTGCAGCAAAAAAAAAAAAGTGATTAAAATTTCAATGAAGATATTCACTGCAACTTCACTGCAAAAAGAAAGAAAAAAGAAAGTCACTAGAATGACACTTTTAAGTCACATCACCAATCGGTGATGTGACTTATCTGTGCTGCTTATTATTCACGCTGCTGATCTCATGCTGCTGATCTAATGCTGCTGACGTCATGCTGCTGTGTTCATTCATACCCATCTGTTCACTACAGACTCATGTTCAGGCTGCTATTTAATATACCCTATTATTTTTACATTATTAGTGTTTAGTGCATATCTTAGGCCCTTCTTTACTGTTTCTTTTTATACTTTATTTTTTTAATTTTTTTTGTGTGTAACTGGGACCTTGAGTACACAGTTTTGTTCCACCTCATATACCACATGTGATGCGATTGACAATAAACCTTAAAACCTTAAATAAACCCTAAAACAACAAACCTTCTAAAAAAGCTAAGTCTGGTCCTCTGGACCCTTTGGAGCACAAGTTAGGAGTCATCAGGACTCTGTATCACAGAGCAGACAGCGTCCCCACTAACTCAGCAGCCAGACAGAAGTATTTAGTGTGCAGGGTAATATCATTGATTTACTGTAATATCATTACAATACTGTGATATTGTCTTCCGGTTTGGATAGTGAAGCACTTTTATATCTACTTATCTTTTAGCAACAGGATGCATTCTTCTCTCAAAATGTAAACCTTAGGCCTAACGCTGGTGAAGATTCTCAGTCGTCCAGGACATGATAAATCAAAAAGGCGTTCAATACAAGATCAACTGGACTTTATTTGTAACAGAAGACGTTTCGCTTCTCATCCAAAGAGCTTTATCAATTCAATGAACCAGACAGTGTGCGCGTGGAGCTATAACAGGAGCCACGCACCAACATATGTAAATTGCAAGCTGAGGTAACACATACATGTAAATTGACAGATCACACCTTAAATCAAAAAGGCGTTCAAATGTCCTGGACGACTGAGAATCTTCACCAGCATATCACAGGGGTTCCCTTGAAGTCTCTGACAGAAGACATACAACTGTATGTAAATTGACAAAAAAACACCTCACAGCCCAACAACAGAGGTTTCTCAACAAACTTTGCTAGTCTAATTCACAGACAAGACACCTCTGCTCCCATCTGGTGTAAAACGTTTGGGAATCAGCCCCAAAACTAAGTTATAAGTCTTGGAAAGTTGAAATCTCAGACCTCCTCCTCTGTTAAGAGAAGGTTAACCTTAGGCCTAACCTTATAACAAACCCTAAACTTAACCATTCCCTTTTTATTTGACCGTCGAACCCCAAACAAACCAATTAATGACGAGTAGGGGTGACCCGACGCGTCAAGTATGTGACGCAGAGGGACCCTGTGCCCAAGCATCAATATATGACGAGTAGGGAGTGAGAACATGTTGACAAAACAGGCTCTAGAGAAATGTGGATATCCTAACTGGGCCTTCCTGAAAGCAGAGAAGAAACCCAAACAGGACTCCAGCCAGCCATCAGGTGAAAAGAAGGAACCCAGACCCAGACCAGTGGTCATTCCGTATGTTGCGGGAGTTTCAGAGACATTGAGACGTTTATTTTCTAAACACAACGTCCCAGTGGCTTTTAAACCCCAAAATACATTACGGCAAAGACTGGTTCATCCCAAAGATCCAGTCCCCCGGCACAAACAGAGTAATATTGTGTATGCTGTTCAGTGTCAGGAGGGCTGTGATCAGTCTTATATCGGGGAAACTAAACAGCCACTGGCCAAAAGGATGGCCCAGCACAGAAGATCAACATCATCAGGTCAGGACTCTGCGGTCTACACTCATCTCCAGGCCAGCGGTCACTCTTTCAGGGATGAAGATGTTCACATCCTTGATAGAGAGGAACGATGGTTTGAGAGAGGAGTAAAGGAGGCCATCTTTGTGAAAAGAAACCGTCCATCATTAAACAGAGGTGGAGGCCTCCGGGTTCAACTGTCCCCCTCTTACAATGCTGTTATTGCTAGTATCACTCAGCCCTCTGTGAATAGCAAACAACCATCAGGGTGCTAACGATCCATCGTTAGGCTGATGGTCCTCCTTGATCATGTGAGCAGCTGGTTTTGGCTGTCAGCAGCAAACTGGTTGATCCACTGTGAGAGGGTGCTATTTATAAGACTGACCTGAATACAGCATCTCAGACTGAGGAAGTCTTTTGGAGGAACGACGAAACGTTTCTACTTTTTTGTTTTGTTTTGTTTTTTGAATGTCCAGAGGACCAGACTCAGCTTTTTTTTTTTTTGACATTTCTACCTGGATTATTGCGCATGCATCAGGGAATAAAGAACCTTGAACATATACAACCGTTAATTTCCTTTGTGTCTTCATTTGTTGTCTGCAGTCTGTCCATCATTTATACATTAAAAATATGGATAACTTATTAAGTAATGTGATAAAACGCAGTTGGGAATGTTTTAATATTTAAGTATACATACGTTTTTTTTCATCATAATCGTTCATGTCAATTTATTAAGGAAAAGTTCAGCTCAGACACATACAGTATTTGCTATAATTTTTATCAAACAAATAATTGTTTTTAAGTGTTAATCTTCTTAAAAGCCTTGCTGTGCGCTCCTGTGGCAGACATTTGCAGCAGAGCTAAACGTAGGTGCGACCTATACACCAGTGCGACCTATCTAGGGATTTTTCCAATCTATTGGTGATAATTGGACAATGCGACCTATACACAGGTGCGACCTATACACCAGAAAATACTATATATAATTATATATATATATATATATATATATATATATAT
>JBBPBX010023995.1:0-40059 GCA_038048925.1 Garcialebias charrua
GTGTTTAGATGGTTACTGTTGCACCGAGGGACTGAGAGAAACACAATTTCAATCCTGTGTATGTCCTGTACATATTGCAGTTCTGACAATAAAGTTGACTTTGACTTTGACTTATCATCATCAGCAGCAGCAGTAGCTATATTTATAAAGCACTTTAACACAGCCACAGCTGAAACAAAGCGCTGGACACTAGCTACAAACAAGATAAAAGAAAGCATAAAAACAGAACCACAAAACTAACACACAGTGAACTAAAAATTCAATTTAAAATACAATAAAATGAAAAGTTAAACAGGTAAAATCGATAAAAATAAAGTAAAATCAAGTCTCAGTTGGGTTGAAGGCCAATGAGTATAGATGTGTTTTCAAACGGGTTTTAAAAATGGACATTAATTGAAGATTTGGCACATTATCTGTGCTGCTGATTATCCATGCTGCTGATTTCTTACCATAAGCTGATGTATTTGACTCATGTTCAAGCTGTTGTTTAATACACTGCATTACATTGTATTATTATTGTTTTGCCTGTGTCTTAGATCCTTGCATATTCTTTATTATTTTATACTTTAGATTATTGCTATTTTTGGGTGTAACTGGGGCTTTGAGTACACAATTTCATTCCACCTCATGTACCACGTATGATGCAAATGACAATAAAGTCATTTTGAACCTTTAAAGTTGTCGGGTGATATGAGCTCTTTTCAGGAAAGTTAGGCCTTTGACTACCAGGAGTTTTATTTGTATCAACTTCTAGTTTTAGTAACTGTTACTACAAACATTTACCGGTAATTTCATACGGCTGTTTTTTTATTGTTGTAAAATGAAATAAAAAGCATTATATTTACAAATGATAAACCCAAAACTGCGTGGCTGGCTGCAATTTTGCCACAGTACAAGTTACACTGAGAACATTACCATAACACCTTGCGGCACAAATATATTTTACATGTTGGGAATTAGTTATGAGTGAAACAAGTAAATATTTAATCACAACAACGGGATAAAAACACCGTCCGCACTTCTAGAATATCAAAAATCAGCTTCATTAGTAAGTACATTCTAAGCAGCTGTGAGATTCAAGCTTGCACTCCATTGAGCTCTCACAAGAGGCACGCTGCTTGAAGAGCACGCTCTTCTGTTTGCTGAAACTGTTCTGTGTTTGCTTGGAATCCTCCAGCCTTGGACAGGTGCTCCACACACCTCGAGAGGGAACGGCAAGCGTGCAAATAAAACACAATCGCTAGAAAAATACGATTTCAGGTGCCTGGAAATCATGATTTTGCACAATGTCTTGAATCTGTTTGTAGATTTCACACATGCAGGCAAAGGCTGCATGGTTTCTGTGCATGTTTCCTGGTTTTTCTTTTATGCTATTTTTGTAGATACACTCAAACAACTTTGGGGTCAGCATGGAATAATCAGATGAAAATCCTTACTTGAACAGAAACCTGTTCTTCTTAGGCCTGCCTGCCACTACAGGTGCCTGTGTAGCATTTGTAAAATATCTCATAAACCACTGGATGGATTTTTCTAATACTTTCATAAAATAATTGTTGGATGCACATGTCTAACGTTAACGTTCATACTGAACCTAATTCAAGATGTCAGCCCAAGCTACTGATCATAAACAACGTCAAAATGGCTATAACACAAACACTTTTACAAATATTTGGCATTTAAGTATATTTATTTTGCAGTTTTAATATCTGAGCAGCACATACTCGGAAATTTACACATTGCACAATCTTTTTTGTTTTGAATGTTGTTCAGTCTTTTCATCAAAGTAATTATTGGGTGTACACCTACAACTGATTAATTTTTTCGAGTCAAGCCAATCAAGATGGCGTCTACAGCTAATTGACCGTGTCTTATAAAAATTGGGTTTCACTCAGCCAGTTTTACAGGTATCGAGGTGAAATTTGTTGCAATAGAAGCTGAGCACAACACATACACTATAACTGCTAACTGATCGTATGAGAGCTCACAATAATGCAGGAGATCACAACTTTATTTAAAAGGTTTGACCAAACAATGAAATAACTCATTCCATCTGCATAAAATTTTGGCACAAAGGCAGTAAGCAATGTGTATTTCTTATAAGATCAGCTTTAACCTCTAAATCTTGCAGCTATCTTAAAACAAGATAAGTGTTAAATACTAGCACAGTCTCTTACAAGAGCCATGCACATTCCTTTTAGTAAATAGTGCAACAAGTAACTCTCAGCCTGGGTTGAGAGACTTTAACATGTGAGGCATGTGCACCACCTGCAACATGTGCACCACCTGCAACATGTGCACCACCTGCAACATGTGCACCCCCTGCAACATGTGCACCACCTGCAACATGTGCACCCCCTGCAACATGTGCACCACCTGCAACATGTGCACCACCTGCAACATGTGCACCACCTGCAACATGTGCACCACCTGCAACATGTGCACCACCTGCAACATGTGCACCACCTGCAACATGTGCACCACCTGCAACATGTGCACCACCTGCAACATGTGCACCACCTGCAACATGTGCACCACCTGCAACATGTGCACCACCTGCAACATGTGCACCACCTGCAACATGTGCACCACCTGCAACATGTGAACCACCTGCAACATGTGCACCACCTGCAACATGTGCACCACCTGCAACATGTGCACCACCTGCAACATGTGCACCACCTGCAACATGTGCACCACCTGCAACATGTGCACCACCTGCAACATGTGCACCACCTGCAACATGTGCACCACCTGCAACATGTGCACCACCTGCAACATGTGCACCACCTGCAACATGTGCACCACCTGCAACATGTGCACCACCTGCAACATGTGCACCACCTGCAACATGTGCACCACCTGCAACATGTGCACCACCTGCAACATGTGCACCACCTGCAACATGTGCACCACCTGCAACATGTGCAC
This sequence comes from Garcialebias charrua, assembly GCA_038048925.1. Taxonomy (NCBI): domain Eukaryota; kingdom Metazoa; phylum Chordata; class Actinopteri; order Cyprinodontiformes; family Rivulidae; genus Garcialebias; species Garcialebias charrua. The sequence goes on from JBBPBX010023995.1 coordinate 2,929, forward strand.
CACCTGCAACATGTGCACCACCTGCAACATGTGAACCACCTGCAACATGTGCACCACCTGCAACATGTGCACCACCTGCAACATGTGAACCACCTGCAACATGTGCACCACCTGCAACATGTGCACCACCTGCAACATGTGCACCACCTGCAACATGTGCACCACCTGCAACATGTGCACCACCTGCAACATGTGCACCACCTGCAACATGTGCACCACCTGCTACATGTGCACCACCTGCAACACTTGCAACACTGGCATGTTGTTTGAAATACGAGTGGGAAAGCGTTCTGATGCTGTTTGGTCAAAAAAATGAGCCAAGGTGAGTTGTGTCAGCAAACTGAAGGGATGAATTAAGATTATTTGTTTGCAATCTTCACATTAAGGGTGCTAAAGTAAATAGTGAACTAAATAAATAATGATCAAGCAGGATTATAAGTGTGCAGACAACACAAGATTAAGTTCACAATGTGTGGTTTCACTGCAGACCACCAGTCTTCTTAGAAATTATTTATAAAGCTAGCGTTAGATTCACTCTTTGCCACACCAATTTGAAGGAATTCAAATGCACTCAGAAGCCACTGAGAAAAAAAAACGTATCGCACACGAGTGACTGTGATTGGCTGTGAGACCTGTCAGCAAAGATTTTCCAAACCTTTCTTCTTTTTCATCTCTTTCCTCTCCAAAGCCTACTGGTGGGCTGATGTCAGAAATGCAAATGCTAAAAGTTTGGTTCGAACTCGAGAAAGTCCTATTTTTACATTCGGATTATGAAGTTTGCACAAAATCTCTTCTTTTTTTTAATGCCTGAATCAGTTTTAGCTGCTTGTGCTTTTGTAATTTGTGGTCTGAAAATCATGAGGCTACAAAAATGAAAAGTATATCCTAAATTTAATGTGAAAGATGAGATAAGTTTTACAAGAACAGCCTTATAAATTTGAAGATTTAGTATCCCTTTGAAGAAATGTGTCTTATCGCTGCCTTTCAGGCCAGTTGTGAACCAAGATCATCTGTTGAGAAACAAGGAAGGTGTGGACATTTTGTTTGAACATCAAAGTTCATGCACAATAATCCAGGTAGAAAATCCAACAAAAGTGCAGTCAGGTCATCTGGATGGTTTATTTTCTTTCCTTTTTGTTGTTGTTGAGATGCTTTGTCCTTCATCCAAAGGACTTCATCAGTCAGAGGAGCCACAACAACCTGGGTCCCACAAGCAGCACGCTCCCGTAGTGGACCCACCAGTTTACTTGGTGATATGATGTTTTCTGGAGTCCGCCCTCTCCCCCATCGACTCCGCTAAGGCAGCCATAGCCAAACTGGTTCAAAACATAGAACTTTGATGTTTTGGACCAGTTTCGCTTTGGCTGCCTCAGAGGAGTCGATGGGGGAGAGGGCTGACTCCAGAAACCACCATAGCACCAAGTAAACTGGTGGGTCCACTATGGGAGTGTGCTGCTTGTGGGACCCAGGTTGTTGTGGCTCCTCTGACTGATGATGTCCTTTGGATGAAGGATGAAACGTCTCAACAACAACAACAAAAAAGAAATCGTCCAAATGACCTGACTGAACTTTGTTGGATTTTGTTTGAACCTTGAAAAAAATATGCAAGTTGTCCCCGACTTTCGACGTCATCGAATTACGATGTTCCGGACTTATGAACGGACTAACAAACGGTAAAGTTGTACAGAAAATACAAGACTGGTATGTGTTTTTAGATGAAAGTGTGTTAGCTAACCGTTTGTAAACAAAGTTCTGTGCATGTTTATGAACCAGTATGTACGTTTGTGTTGAAAAACAGGTGTTTGGCGCAGCGCTAGCATACATTTTCCGACTTACGACCCAAAATCCGGACTTACGAACGACACGTGTTTCGGGTTCCGACATACGAATTTTCGACTTACGACCGATTTGTAGGAACGGAACTCGCTCGTAAGTCGGGGACCACCTGTATACATTTTGTGTCATCTCATGCAATATTGCACTCTTTCACATAATCTGTTAGTTTTGAGTATAATGACCATCAGCTACAGCCACACTAAATTTCAACTCATATGTAGAATTCACTACAGTAAAACAAATTTTAAATAGTCTAAAGTCGATTAGCTATGGCAGCCATCATTAATTTGGTTGGCTCCAAAATGTATTCAGTTTTATGTAAATTCAATAATTACTTTCTGAGAGTTTCATTAAAATGCGTTTGCTGGCTCACAGGACATTTTGGTAACAAACAGCGTTGATTCCAGCAGTCAATGGCAAAGTTTGAAACATACACCTCATGTAAGCAATTAGCTCTCAGAGGAGGGGTTCCTTTATTATTAACATATAGTTACTGACTGTTGCATTTGCTTTGACTGATTTGCTGTGGCAGCCATCTTGAATCAGATGTCAGCTCAATATAAGTGAAAGTTTAATTAAAATCTGCCCAGTGGCCTGTGAGATAGTTTCAGCTAAAGATACAGACAAACAAAGACAAACATGCACAGACACAGAAAAAAAAACACATTATCACTCCGCCTTCGGAAGCAGGTGATAATTAAAGTTTACTCCCACTACAGACATTGTCTTGTAAATTAAGCACGTATAGCCTCACTTTATCAGTTTGACAGTCATCACAGAAAAATACATTATTTATCTAAAAAGTAAAATGGAAAAAGTGTCATTAAATTGTGATGCCTGCTGAGCTGTCATTATTTCAGTGACACTAAGAAACTGTTTTTGGCGTGGCCACAAATTAAATTTCAAATGTGAAAAGATCATGTGTTTGTGGGCTTCTGTTCTCCTTACCACTGTGTACCTCATGGAGAACATGATTAGTTTCTCACCAGAACAAGCTGGCACACATTTCCAATAAGCTGCTGTTTACAAAGTAAAAAATAAAAAATGACTTTTCTATCCAACAAACCGTGTGCAGGTTATAGCAATCAAATGGAATCACGCACATTTTCCTCTGGTAATCTTTCTGCTGAGCCAGAAAACTCAACTGAGCAACAACACAAATACAAACAAGTGACATTAACCATGATTCTCAACAACAGCCATTTTTCTCTGACCTGCTCATTAGTTGAATGAAGCAATGTCATTACAAAGACTGTAATGTCATGTCTTTGTGTCTGCGGTGTGATGCAGTGCAGTTAAAACCAGCTGTCTCAGTTGACCAACACATGCTTCACTGTCTGATTCATCACAATGAGATGAAGCCTTGTATTTAATTCAACACAAGCAGTCTTTTCCCTTCAGCAGATGTCTACGAAGGCTGTGAGGTCTGCTCCATCTGCCAGAATGTCTACGCATGGACGTATCAATCCAGTTTATTTAAAATCAATTGAATGCATTTACTCAGTCTCATGCAGTACTGTATTGCAAGATACATGGACTATATGTAATTACTGACTCTTGGCTACAACATCATCACATTTTATTTTAATATCTGAAATAAAAAATGTATCGCTATTCTTGTGTTTACTAAAGTCACTTGAATTTCACTGACTCCAAAAGTTAATCAGTTTTAGAGATCCTAATGATTACATGTACTTTATTCAAGTTTCGTTAAAATTTGCCTAGTGGTTTATTCACCCCCCCCCAAATTTAATTCAGTTTATTTATATAGCGACAAATCACAACATGTTGTCTCAGGGCACTTTACAAGAACATTCACATACATAGAAAAGCCAATTAGTAAAGTTCTCTAAGGAATCCAGCAGACAAGTTGAATCTTGGCTGCGTTGCAGTCTCCCATGAGATATTTTGCTAACAGACACACAACCACACGCACAGGCAGGTAGGTAATTAAAAAAGGATGAAAATGATGAAGCACACCGTTTTGTCAGGTATCAAACATCTAGTTCTAGAATTGTGCCGCTCGGGGTGGTTGCACGTTGGAGCAGCTTTGTTACATTCACCCGGAGTTACTGCTTTTGAAAACTGTAGTGGGCATGACCGTGCCCGCTCCGATACACCTTTGTATTTTTGAACTGTCCAGTGATGACCTTTACTGACCTCTCAGTAAAACAAGACATTTACTACAAATGATTCCATTAGTTGTAATCTGAGAACATAGTCACCAAAAGAGACTATTGGCTTCTTTAATTTTATTCTAATGTAATCAAAAGAATAACTTTTGTCATTTTCATGATATATGTTATATGCTGTTATTCTTTAAATGTGAAACATTAATGTGTCATTTCTGCAAATGAAAAGGTGTCAAAGTTCAGATAAAATGTCAAACTGACTTACACAGAAGTTGTTTTTGTTGAGTTTCAGCTAAAACTCTAACTAGCGTCTGAAAGTCTTCTCACTCAGATACTTTTCCTAAACATTTCCTCTGCTTCTGGCTGTAACCTTGGGTCGTGATAACAGCAAGTGAACTCCTCGACTATTTCTTTTGAACCAATCGGAAAGAGACAAGTCTGAGAGTTCTTTCTTAAAGTTCTAAGCTTTTGCTGGAACGAGAAGTCTGCTGGGAACTTCAAGACATGAGGTCTTTCCCAAAGAGCTGGATGGACGTTTAGTCACACGCTAAGGACACGTCATCCAGTTAAGGACTAATAACATGTTGTTATGAGTCCACTTCGAACGAGCGTAAGCTCAAAACTTTGTTTATTCCTTCCTGGAATAAGTTATCTTGAAGCCAACCAGGAGCTGACGCTTTTCTGATGATCGACGCGGATCCCAGGAGACGTTGAAACGTAAACGAGAACCGGTTCGGACGTACTGGACCTGCAACGATTCTGTACGCCTGAAAGGCTGGTACCATCTCCTTATAAGACTAGTCGTCTTCAAGGTAAAGAGCTGTTTACAAACGTACCTGGATTTAGCAGAAGTCGGATGGAAAGTGTCATCTGGTTAAACTCAAGATCAATAACTTCCTCTCTTAACCTCTCCAACCTCTCCTTATCCCTCTCAATCTATCTGGTAACTATATTTAAGCTAAAGAGCCACAGACTAAGTATAATGACATCCTGTATTTATGTCTGTTGTGTTGCAATTTAAATGTGCTGACGTGTTAAATTGCAAGAAAGTGAAATCATGTCAATCAAGTGTAATGGTGTTAATTTAGTTGATTTATTTTAAATAAATGGTAGTGTCTTTGACATACCAAACTAAGTCAACGTTCTCTGTCACTTAATGGCTTTATTTATTTATCCATCATAAAGATCACAGAAATATTGGGAAAACTGAAAAAGAAAAGAATCTGTGAAATTACTATTCAATCTGAATAAGTAATTTAATTAAGGTAAAGAGGTCAGCTTAATACTGACCCCCCCTAAATCCTTTACAAAACTTTAATTCTTCTTTTTTCTGGATGCAAATCGCTTCTGTCGGATGACTACTTCCTCTGGTATCGGATGTTGTGCAGCTGGAAGGATTTTTACTGAAATCTTTTTACTTATGATGCGTAACCATGGCAACAAGGTGTTTTTTAATCAACCTGGATCAGCTGATTACCGTATTTTCTGGAATATAGGTCACACCTGAATATAGGTAGCATTGTTCAATTATTGCCAAATAATTGGGAAAATCTATATATAGGTCGCACCTACGTCAAAATGTGGACAGTGTTTAGCTCTAATGCAAATGTCTGCCACAGGAGCGCACAGCAAGGCTTTTAAGAAGATTAACACTTAAAAACAATTAATTGTTTGATAAAAATTATAGCAAATATGTGTCTGAGCTGAACTTTTCTTTAATAAATGAATAATTTTAGCAGGATAAACACCTAAAAATATATATTTGTTAGCTGACATTATTGTAAGAGTGTGTCTCAGTTTAATTTTTGTTAATAAATGATTACAAATCAGCTTATTTTATAAAAAGCCATAAATAGGTCGCACCTGAATATAGGTCGCAGGGCATGCAAAAATGATAAAAAGCCGCAACCTATTTTCCGCAAAATACGGTAACATCTGAAAAGCTCAAATGCCTCAACTACAGCCCTAAATCCCAAATAAGTTGAAAAGGAGGCATCGTGGAAGAATTCCCATCAATCTGCCGAGATCATGGAGCTGGTAGGAAACTTGGCTCGTGACAAAGGGAGGACCGGGATCATCCCCCGGTACCTTCAGCTGTCTGTCCATGGTGACGAGGAGCTCGGCAGACTGCTGGGAGGAGTGCCCATCTCAGGGAGGACTTCTGCCCAGCATTCCAGCAGTCCTGCTACCCAGGAGGACCGAGAGGCCCGACAGATCTGACAGCAAGCTGGATCCAGGTGGACGGATCTGTAGCCAGATTCTTCGGATTCGCTGCCAGAGATCCTTCCTGCCCACAGCTATCAGCATATATAACAACTCTTCAACTAAACCAGGGTGATGAGCTATGACAACACTTAATTTCGCTTTGGGATCGACCAGGGCCAGCCCAAGGCATAAGCAAACTAAGCGGCTGCTTAGGGCCCCGGGGTCACTAAGGGGCCCCTAAGTGCAACTTTTTTTTTTTAATTATTTCTATATGATTCTATTTAATATTTTAGGTTCAGCCTTTGCACTTTGTTGCATACATTTACATAGTTTTAAGAACAAATTATTCAACTTTAAGCTTCTTTATTTAAACCATTTTACGTGGTTTCATTGTTCATTTACGTTATTTAAGTAATGTATTTCCTTGATGTTTTTGTTTTCTTTTGTCTGATTTTGCGTAATTTTATTAATTTTTATGCATCCAAGTTATTTTATCTGTTTGTTGCTCAACCTGCACTACAAATTATTTGAGCATTACCGGTACTGTTGCAGTTCTTTGGAACCAAAGATAATAAACCAGATGACCTTTTTGCTGTAAAATACATTACACACTGGTGGTTTTTTTTTCCCTTATTCCCCCATAACAAATTGAAGTGGTACTAAAAGTAACAAAGGGGTGGGGGCCCCACCCCTTTGTTACTTTTAGTACCACTTCAATTTGTTACTTGAACTGTGTTTGTTAAGTGTCCTTGGGTGTCTTGAAAGGCGCTTTTAAATAAAATGATTATTATTATTATTATTATTACTATTCACATAGGATAATGTAAACAGGGCTATCAGACTTGAGTTTAGCGAAAATAGAGGGTCCCAAGCCAAATTTCGCTTGGGGCCCCATTGAGGCTTGGGCCTGCCCTGGGATCGACAAAGTATTTTTGAAATGAACTGAATTGAATCTTAGGGAAAAATTGCTGTTTTAGGATTGATGCATCACAATTTAATATACATGAATAAATTTCTCCATTTCTGACCCCCAGGTCCCTAAAATTCTTCACAGAAAGAGTTAGGAAATAGTCAACGCTAAGTAGCTCATCTCAAAACATGCAGTGATTAATTTATCAAAAGTGAAATAAAAAAAACGAGACTGTGAGGTGGATGGGACCACAGGCATATTGATCATCGTTGTGTGTCACTTTAATTTTATATTTTAGTGTTCCCAAAGTGAAAGCAGTCTAACGCGTTTTCATGTGTTTCACACTCCTCAGGCAGCGCTGAGATGATGGCTTCTTTTTTTTTTTTTGTTAGGAACACAGGTTTCAGAGTCTTTATCACAAGAAACCCTGGAGCTGAGAAAAACATTATTTCTATATCCAGGAGAAACTCCTTTCATGTTCCCGGCTGTGAAAAATATCCTGAAATTTGTCTTTTAACCATTTAGTGTCAACCAGGTTAATATTCTGATATCATTACAGTATTAGTTGTGATTGCACAGTGGTGACCTCTGTCTGGCCTTCTCCTTGTCACATCTGTGATTCAGCACCGGTGCAGCAGATGAAATGATGTAGAGTGACTGTTATCTGCCTGGACAACTCACACTTTAGGGGCAGAAGGGCCACTGGCATCTACAGAAGCAGCTGCACAACAAACCCTAAAGGAAAGGGTGCAATAGATCTAAGTGCAAGGGCTGATCACCTTGTACTGTTTTAAAATTTAATAGAAGTGGCTGAAGAAAAAGAGTACGTATATGCTGATTCAATAGCCTAAAAAAACAAGTTGCAGAGATTTTAATTAAACAAACAAGTGCAAAACAAACTGATTTATATATTTTGTCTTGTGATACTAAAGAGTTGTCTAAAGCATCATAAGTGATGACAGTTTTTGTGAACAAACTGAAGCAGGAAGTTCTTAACAACATGCTGCAGATTTCAGAGTTGGATTTTCAAAGAAAAACGACCACAATTCAAAAAACACTGGTACGATGTGTAAAATGCCAGATTAAATAAATAAATAAAACAATAATTTGTAAATCTCATAAACCCATATTTTTTTTTTCACATTAGAAGATATACAGAACATGTTAAAACCAAAATTAAAATGTACAATTTTGAGGGTAAAAAGAGCAATTTTGAAGTTTAAGACGTCAACACATCTAAAAAAGTTGGGACAGGGTCGACAAAAACAGCTGGATGAGCATTTTGCAACAGATTAAGTCTGCACCGGTCTGCAGTGGACTGTATCTAAAATACCCTGATGAATTATCCAGGTAGAAAAATCTAAAAAAGCTAAGTCTGGTCCTCTGGACATGCAAAAAAACAAAACAAAACAAAGCAAAACAAAACCTGTAGAAACATTTCGTCTTTTGTCCGAAAGACTTCCTCAGTCTGAGATGCTGATCCACTGTGAGAGGGTGCTATTTATAAGACTGAGCTGAATACAGCATCTCAGACTGAGGAAGTCTTTTGGACGAAAGACGAAACGTTTCTACAATTTTTTTTTTCTTTGTTGCTTTGTTTTGTTTTTTGAATGTCCAGAGGACCAGTCTTGGCTTTTGTAGATGTATCTAAAATAGTGGAACAATTTCAGAATTTCAGTTACCTACAGCTCATACTATCAAAACAAGTCAAGTATCTGGAGAAATCTCTAAAGTCAAATGAAGATGCTGAAAAGCAGAGTTGGATGCTTGTGATCTTCTGGCCCTCAGGGGCCACTTCATCATAAACAGGTCTGATTCTGTCATAGACCTCATGTTTCACAAACATTTCCTCAAATCATTGTCTGTAAACACAGTTGGCTGTGCCATCCACAAATGCAAGTTAAATCTCTATTATACTGAAATAGGAAGAAGCCATTTGTGACCAACGTACAGGAACGTTGCTGTCTTCTCTGGAGCAGAGCTCGTTTAAAATGGACTGAGGCAAACGGAAGAACTGTTCTGTGGTCAGACAAAGTGAAATTGAAATTCTTGTTGGAAATTATGACACCATGTCTGTCTTCTGTACTGAAGAGCAGACAACCCAACAGTTTAACAAACAGTTTAAAAGCATGCCTCTCTTATGGTATGGGTGTGCATTAGTGGCTCTGGTTTGAGCAGCTTACACATCTGGAAAGGCATTATTGATGCCGAAAAGTACATGCAGATTTTAGAATAATTTATACTCCCAGTCTGGCAATGTTTTTTATTTATTAATAAATTAATAATTTATTCATTTTTTTCAGAGAAGGCCTTGCAAATTCAAGCAAGACAAAGATTAACATCATAATTAAAATCAGTGAGTTGGAAGTTTTGTCCTCTAAGTCAGCCAGGTATGTATTCCTTTAGGGGATCTTGGACCTTCCATTCATTTGTATACACACAAATACAATCCCAGCCTTGCAACAACACATACAACTTGAACAAGTGAGTGAGTGAGTGAGTGAGTGAGTGAGTGAGTGAGTGAGCGAGCGAGCGAGCAAGTAGAAGCTTCAGAGTTGAACAAATGAGGAATAAGAGAGCAGGCAGAAAGAAGTGAAGAAGATGGCTAATGGGGAGCAGCAGCAGCTCACCCTCTTGCTGTCCATTGAAAAAGATGCATGGTTTCTACAGAGCAGAGCTGCAGGAGGCCCGCCTTGTTAGGCAGACAGGCAGCAGGCTGCATCCCAGCAGCCTCTGTTGCATATTCATCTAATCTGATTATTGGAGCTTAATTCTGTGGATGCTGTGTTTCTCTATATGTTCACAGTTCTCCGTACTCCTCCTCTGAGACTACAGGGATGTGCATCTGGATTATTCAGTGAGCCAGAGGGGAAGCAAAACACACGTTTTATATTGAGCATGCATCAGGGTATATTCACAGCTAATCACAAAATTGTATTTTTTTTTTTTTGGTTTATTTGTGTGTTTCCTTGCATGATCGCTTGAAGAGAATTATGCAATTCAAATTAAGATTATTTATAATTCTAATATCGTTTTAGTTTGGGGTGTTTTCCCCCTGAAGAAAACTTGGACTCCCAGTTATTGTTCACCATAATATTCTTTGTTGTAATCATAGTGTATTATGTGAAAAGAACAAACAAACAAAAAAGCATTATAATATGTAAAACATTGATTGATATATATATATATATATATATATATGTGTATACATATATATTATATATATATACATATATATATTATATATATACATATATATATACATATATATATTATATATACATACATATATTATATATGTAGTGGGCATGACCGTGTCCACTTTGATACACCTGTGTATGTTTGAACTGTTCCAGAGATGACCTTTACTGACCTCTCAGTAAAGCAAGACATTTACTACAAATTATTCCATTAGTTGTAATCTGAGAATATAGTCACCAAAAGAGACTATTTCTATCTTTGATTTTATTCTAATGTAATCAAAAGAATAACTTTTGTCATTTTCATGATATATGTTATATGCTGTTATTCTTTTAATATGGAGTATTACTGTGTTACTTGACCAAATGAAAGTGTCTACTCAAAATATCTATGACAAAGTTGAATGAGGTGTCAGATTGACTTGCTCAGGAGTTGTTTTTGTTGAGTTCAGCTAAAATTCTCGTTAGCGTCGAGATGTCTCCTCTCTTTCAGACACTTTTCCAAAACATTCCTCTTTGTTATCTAAGCAGACTTGCTGTCAACCTTGAGTTTCCACTTCACGTTTTCACACTCCTCTTGGCCCACGGACCAATGAGGAAAGTGTGTTCTAATCTCAACATTTTTGAGTAAAAGCGTTTGTTTCCGTGAACGCTTCAGAGTTTTGAAGGAACGAGTTAGTTCCTGTAGTTCCTGAGAGGAAGGAAAGATGTGAACTTTCTCTTCAAGCTGGGGTACGTTTGGTCAAGAGCTAACGACCTTCGTCTTCAGTAAAGGCTGATAACATGTTTGTTATGAGTCCACTTGAACCGAGCGTACAAGCTCAGAACTTTGAATTAAATCCCTTTCTGGAATAAGTTATCTTGAGCCAAAAAACCACGACTGCCACGGCTTCTGCCGACGAAAGCAAGTATCACCGACACTGACAAGGTAAACACGTGTGGAGTCCAGCTTGGACTTGCGGGACCGACGACTCGTCAGTCCAAGGCTGATCACAGCTCTTTACCAGAACCGAGGCGGACGTCTTAAGGTAAAGGAGCAGCTGTTTGCTTACTGGAGGTGTGATGATATCTTAGCTGGACGCGTATGGAAGAGTGTCATCTGGTTTCATAAATGCAAGATAAACTTCCTCTCTTAACCTCCCAATTCTTCTTAAATCTTTCCTCCTATCTCCTTTCCCTCAATTCTAAGCTGGAAACTATTTTAAGCTAAAGAGCCCTCAGACTAAATATGTTTAACATCCAGTATTGAAGTCTGTTGTTACAATTTAAATGTGCTGACGTGTTAAATTGAAAGAAAGTGAAATCATGTCAATCAAGTGTAATGGTGTTAATTTAGTTGATTCATTTTAAATAAATGATAGTGTCATTGACATATCAAACTAAGTTAACGTCTCTGTCACTTAATGGCTTTGTTTATTTATCCATCATAAAGATCACAGAAATATTGGGTAAACTGAAAAAGAAAGAACCCGTGAAATTACTATTCAATCTGAATAAGTAAATTAATTAAGGTAAAGAGGCCAGTATTAATATTGACCTCCTCATAATCCTTTACATCTGGTGGCCTAGTACGAGTTTTCTGAAAGTTTATTGATAAATCTGTGAAGTGTTCGAGACAGGCAGATTCTGCATGTTTTTATCATTTGAAGCCGAGAGATTGTTATTGTTTCAACTCTGTTATACGCTGTTGGAAGCATTCAGGTGAGGTTTTGTCAGCCCGTGGTCTGTGGGGGTTCTGGTTCGGTCCAGTTCATGCACACACTCATGTACAAAGCTTTGTTGACCGCCGAGTCAATAGCCTGAAAAGCTGTTATTAACATCAACCGGATTGCTGTGCTGGTATTTTACATGTTAGAGCAGGTCAAAGAAGCATATTACTGTTAGAACATTGTCGGATAGTGGTTCTGAAACCCGAGTTCTGCTCCTTTAAAGTGGACGGAACCGACCTGAACGCGGCTCCGAGGGAGTCCGTGTTGTGTTACAGTTGACGTGCTGGTTACTGAGCGTAGCTAAGTTGTGCCTGTTTTAAATGTGATTGCCACGTTTCAGAATTTTGGGAAGTTAATTTGAAGCGCTTGAGTTGATTAAGAGTCTATAAAGTTGCGCTCTGCTGTGCTAAGCTAACGTTACAGCTACGTGTCATACATGTTTGTTTATGAGCTGTGATTGGATGAACGAGGGCTGTGAGCTGTCAATCACTCTCGTAGCGAACGCTGATTCGCTGAATTGGGAACGCACGTCATTGCGACAACCCACTTTGTCGTCATTTCCGGCACTGCATTGGTTGAAGGTAATAAAACTGCATTCACCATGAATGCTTGGGAATGAACTACAAGCGCTGTGATTGATTGGTTGACGTCACGTATCTGTGTAGCAAGCTCCGCCTCGCTCAGCAGAGCTGATGACGCGTTGCGTCGACCCGCCTATGTTTGTCGTCATTTCCAGGTGCACTTTGGGTGACAAGCAATTCTCTCTCACAGGACAAACGGAGATTTCACTTAAAGTTTAAAAACTCATGTGAAGCCATCTAAACTGTCTAACCACATACATTAGAAAAAAGAAATAAAACAAATCTGCTAACATTTTAGTGTGAACATTGCATTTATTTGAATTCTTTAAAAAGGCGTTTGAGTGAAAGACAGAAAAATTAAGTGTGGTTTAACAGTAATTGTTTTAAAAGATAAGTCTATTTAGTTAATACGGCCACAAAGGCTTTAACTTACAACATTTTCATCGAAGGTAAACCCTAAAATAAATAAAAGGTACTGAATGAATAAAAGACTTGTTTACAGATTACATGAATAAAACCAGAAAGCTGTTTTAGTTAAATAACTCACCGCTAAGAAAACATTTATTTGCATACACTATAATAAATACCATCTTATTGAGTCAAACAAAATCAAAACAAAGCGATGGCAGAAAAAGAAGAAGTGGATAAGGATTCTAGTCTGAGGGATCTGGTCACGGATTCAGACCCAAAGCCGGGTCCTCCTGAATCAAATCCTGAATCGGACAAAGAGTCTGATGCAGAGTCTGACAAAGAGTCAGATGCAGAGTCAGATACAGAGTCAGATACAGGGCCAGTGGACCCAGATCCTCAAGGCCTGGATCAAAAGGCTGAAGATGATAAGCCAGACTGGATTGATAAGGTTCTAGGACAGCTTGCAAGAATATTCACTGATTATGGTAAAAAGGTGCCTGAAATGAATCCACTGACGTTAAACTCTGAGCTGACAACAGTGGCAAGCGGTGGCTCAAAAAAGGAAGCAAAAAAGGTCAGTATGGAGCGCTTAGCAAAGCTGGCCCTGTTACTAAAGGCCAGGTTGGACCAGGAAGTCAGAGAAAATTCAGGTCTAGAGCATGATCTGAAGCGTGAACAAAGAACACGTAAGGCGGAAAGGTCAGCATTCAAGGTTGATTTACAACTAGCTCGAAGTGAAGCTGAAAAGCTGCAGGTGGAGGTTCAGTCACTAAAACAGTCTCAGACGAACGATGCGGCTCAACTGGTTTGCAAACTAAAACAGGCTGAGATTGAACGTTTAACTAAAAGTTTACAGGAGGCAAATGAGACCCGTGATGCAATCATGAAATGCGAAGAACATACTTTAAAGTTATACGAGGAGACCGCACAAAAAAATCTCAGGATTCATGCACAACATGATGCGGTCATTCTTGAAAAAGATGAACTCTACAGTCGGTGTTGTGAATTACAACGCAAGTGTACAGACTACCGAGTAGAATTAAAAGAGTGCAGGGAGAAGCTGGCCTCAACTGAATACAAATTAATCCAAGAAAAGAAAAAACGTCTGGCATTAATTAAAGGTCAGTCTCTAGATGAGCCCAGACCTCCAACACCACCGCCTAGAACACCGACACCACCGCCTAGAACATTAACTCCATCGCCTAATCCACCACGCCGTTCCTTAGGGCCTCTAAAACCGACAAACCCACCGGATACGCCGGTGGGTGGATCTAATAATAACCCACAAACTCCTCTCTCAATGGCTGAACTACGGAATATGGCTAAAAGCATTCAAACCTTCACTCCAGGCCCGATGGGCTCACATGAAACCAAGATCTATCTCGATGACCTTGATTTCCAGCTTCAACGCTTCCCAGAAGCTACATTTGATGATAAAATCTGTCTGGTAAGGTTAACCTCGGACAGGACAGTGCATGCTTTCATGAAGCGTCAACGGGAAGCAATGGTGAAAGACTACAGTCTTCTCTGTGCTGCGCTGATAAAGGAGTATACTCCTTGCACGGGGCCCAATGGCATCATAGCGGCAGCTGACATCAAGCAAGGTAGGAATGAGCACCCAAGGTCATATTATGACCGAATATTCCGTGCCTATTTCGGCGACAGATGCGAGCCAGAGATGGAGGAAGAGATAGGGTTTAAATATATCTTCAGCAAAAATCTTTGCCCTGACATAAGAGAGAAAGTACATGTCAGCGCAAACTACAAACGGAGGTCCATCGAAGAAATAAGAGAGTGCGCGATAGATGTTTTTACAGGTCGCACACCAAACAAAACACCCTTTGAGGTGTGTCCTGGTGAAATGGTCAAATCCAACTCACTAGAGCTGGAAGGGGCGCGGAAACCGACTCCCCATCCTACAAAGAGTGAGAAAAAACAGAATTTTCGACCTAACACACCACGTAGCGAAGGTACCCGCTGGAACTATGACCCGAAGTGGCTCAGACAAGACCCAGAGTTCGGAAAACGATATAAAAAGGGGGGCGCACGTCCAAAGGATAAGAAAGATGGTCACAAAAGTAAACCATATAACAAAGGGTGGTCCCAACAGGAACCCCCAAGTCAAGGACAAGCCCCTCCTGCCCCTCGAATGGAACAGTCCGAGACAGGCAAAAAATCGCAAAAGTTCCAGAAGAAAGGCCATAATTCTCTGTCCCCAGGGGACATGGAGAAAATACGTCGGTTGTTAAAAGATTTGGATAATACAAGCAATGATAACAAACCTGGAGTGATGTGTAGCACTATCGTTGATAGTAAGTCGGAGCACGCACATCACGACAGTCAACAAGACACTGATGGTCAGAATGCTGACAATCAGGATAATGACAGTCAATACATTGACAGTCCAGAGTGTGTCGGTCAACAAAACGTTGACAGTGAGCATGACATTATTGTCACAGACTCTAACAGCCCCTCATCAAACAAAGGGGGGGAAAACTCAACCATCGACGACAGTGACCCGCCACGAACTGAAAACTCAGACACGTTGGTGACTGCACTGACGGTTCAGATGAAGAAAGATTACACAGTCAGAGGTCAACGTAAACAGAATGATTGGCCGAAACCTTTAAGGTTTCTGTGTGACTTTGAAAAAAGGGGGGAGGCTATGAAAGCTTACCTGCCAATCACACTGGAAGGGGTCCTCACGCATGAAGCACTCCTGGATGGCGGAGCCGACATTACCATTATGTCAGCCAAACTGTTCGAGGAACTACGGACCGCCGCTATCGGTGTTCACAGGCAAATACCCCTTGTAAAAAGTGCTATAGAACTGCAGGGTCTCGCAGAGACGAGAACAACCCTAACAGCTATAGCTATGGTTCACATGCAGATTGGCAAAATGACATTATACCACCCGGTACATGTGTCTACACTCGATTCATTCCCATTTCTAGTTGGCCAAGACTTTATAAACCGCTTTGATGCAATTATAGACTATGGCCGACAGAAAATGTGGAGCACAGTGAGAAAGCCTCTGCCAATAAAAGTGCCTCCTAGTTGTGATACAGACTGCCTAACCGCAGGTACCGCAAAGGACACACGGGACACCTCATCTGAGGACAAGAGCCCGGTAAGTGAACCTACAAAAACAGGTGAGGCAGAAGAGGCCCAACAAGAAAGCCTCCTCTGCGAGCTGAAACAATCAGCACTCACTGAACACTACCTACAACAGGTAGTAAAAGGTGTCGAGATCCAGGGATCCCACACCGAAGATGCTGTACTGTCTCCTTGGACAGATAATTCAGCAATCAGCCAAGCTCTTTATGAAACCTTGGTTAAAAAACATATGGGTCTAGAACTAACGAAGAAAGCTTTACGCTTTCATCTCGATCCCAACAGTGAGCGGGTAATGACCGCAAATGGAGTCATTCGCCTGAACATGAACTGGAACAAACGAGAACTGGTCCACCCGTTCCTCGTGGTCCAAAACTTACCACATGCATCCTATATAGGCTCTGACATTTTGGTAAGATTGGGTGTCCGAGTGGACACCGTCAACAATGTACTGTGGTCGCTGGAAACAGACAAAATGGATTCTCCTGTGCTAAGCACAGAAAATCTCAAAGCTGGACAGACCATACCAGAAGTCTGCGAGGTTGCTTGCAACCAATCCATCACAGTACTACCTCAGGCAATGAACCAGATGGTGGAAGTTCACATCATAGCTAATCAAGCTATTAGCCTAAAGCAGGCTTACTTTCAACTATCTCCTAAGTTTTACAACTTAGGACTGTCCATTGAGGCCACGAGACAAGTGAGCCTCGACTGCAGAACCACATCTGTTGCTGTGTGTAACACAGGCACGGAAGCGGTACTGATCAAGAAATACACAAAAATAGGATGGTTGATCTCCACTGATTTCCATGATTTTGAACTGAGCATTACATTTCTGGGAGGACTCCCAGAATACCTGATCCCACATGAATACACGGGGCAAGTCTTGTTCACAAAGCCAAAACAGGCCATAGCTCTCGTCTCAGTCAATGAGGTCGACCAAGACACAGTCTACGGGGTCGGTCCAAACCGAGACATCAACCTAAGCTCTCATACCTATAGTGTCCTGCCTATAAACAGGGTAAATGACACAGAAAGGGACTCATTGGAGCTCCCCAAAGAACAAGAACCCCTCTCAATTTCTTCTCAGATCGAACAGGTGGTCGCCCAAGCCGACGCCCTGAAAACTGATGGAGAAAGGGACAGACTACGTCAAGTTCTCTTAAAGTTTGAGAAATCATTTTCAACCGACTCAATGGATTGTGGGTTGACCACGCTCCACTCAGTGAGCATCCCAACCCCGCCCGAAGCTCCACCCACATTTGTCAGACAGTACAAGATTCCTCTGGCAGCACATCAACCTATCAGGGAAATCCTTGATAACCTTCTAAAGAATGGTATCATCAGATACTGTAACAGCACTTACTCTGCGCCTTTGTGGCCAGTGTTAAAACCAAATGGAAAGTGGAGACTCACAATTGATTACAGAAAGCTAAACAAACAAGTCCCCTTATCACGGTGGCCAATGACCCAGCTCCAACAGGAACTGCCCAAGGTCACCAATGGTAAGTACTTCTCGACCCTCGACGTCGCCTCTGGTTTTTGGACCATCCCTGTGCGCGCCGAGGACCAATACAAACTAGCTTTCACCTTTGGTGGCCGACAATACACTTTTACCAGGTGTCCCTTTGGCTACGCTAACTCACCTGCGGAGTTCAACATCTTCTTGAACAAAGCATGTCCAGACGCCCATGAGCGTGGGACACTGATTTACGTGGACGATGTCCTTCTGAGGCAGCCAACACTGGACTCACATTTGGCTGAGATCGACCACGTTCTGAATCAGCTGACAACTGCTGGTGCTAAAATATCACTGTCTAAATGCCAGTGGTGCAGAACCAAGGTGGACTACGTTGGCCTACTCGTAGGTCCAGACGGAGTACAACCACAGTTGACTCGCACCCAAGGCCTTGACAATCTCAAAGTCCCCACCAATCTCAAAGAACTACAAAGTTTTCTTGGCGTGTGTAACTACTCGAACCAGTTCATAGAAAACTATGCAGACCTTGCAAAGCCACTGACTGAACTCCTAAAGAAAGACGTTCCATTTGTCTGGACTGACAAACAGCAGCAGGCAATGGACGCTCTCATAAACAGGATCAAGTCAGCCCCATGTTTAGTCTACCCAGACTACAACAAAGAGTTTTACTTGGAAGTGGGCTTCTCAGCTCATTGTATAAGTGCAGGTCTGTACCAGATACACGACAGAGACAAGCGTGTGGTGGCCTACGCCAGCAAGACGATGGCAGGCCCCGAGTTGAGATTCTCAGACTGTGAGAAAGCTCTACTGACCACAGTGTGGGCAGTAAAACATTTCTCCAGCTACATTGGTGGACAGAAAATAATTGTGGAAACACAACACCAGCCAGTGACTTTTCTTAACAGTGAACGCATCAGAGATGGTGTGGTAACAAACTCACGTGTTGCAACGTGGCTCATGGCGCTTCAAAGTTTTAACCTAGACATACGTTATGGTCAAAACAAGAAGTCACATCTGGGGACGGACTTGGCAATCTGCCAAAAGTGTACACAAGATGTACCAGCCACCCAGCCGCCGGTTGAGGTAAAACCCCCAGTATCTGAAGACCCGAATCACCACTTCTTTGATGACAATATCTGCAAAGATATGACAACATTGTACGTGGATGGATCTTCATTCCTCCGCGACAAAATCTGTAAGGCAGGTGTTGGAGGGGTCCTCCTCCAAGACCATGAACAGATAACTTTCAGCTACAAATTAGGATCTCAGACTTCTCAGTACGCTGAGATTGCAGGAATCCTAATAGCTCTCCAGATGGTAGTAGAACGCTCCATCAAGACGCTAGTCATCTGCACTGACTCTAACTATGCTCGTTTAAGTTTCGCTTGTCACCTCGCTGTGTGGAAACAGAACGGTTTCCTAACAAGCGACAGAAAAGTGGTCAAACACAAAGAGCTTTTCATAGCGTGTGATCACTTGGTGACATCACACGACTTACAGATCTACTGGAAGAAAGTTCCAGGACATTCTAGAGTCCCAGGCGATGACAAGCACTACAATGACATTGCAGATTCCTTAGCCAAAGAAGGAGCCGACGAAGGTCCTCTATGGTCCTTCGACCCCTCCTGGTTAATCAAGACTCTGCCAACACAACCTTCAGTCAGGGTTATGGCAGTCACACGTGCACAGGCCGCAGCCAGACCTGCTGACAACGCAGTCTCTGTACGACCCGCACTGACTGACCCAGACATCATCCAACTACAGAAGTCGGATCCTGCTATCAACTCCATGATACTGTACCTGACTGATCCAGACAAAAACACTCCGTCTAAAGACGAACTGGATTCTGATCCAGACCTTAAAGTCCTTTACCAGCTGCGCAAACAGCTAAGACTAATCAAGGGCATCCTAACGTTTGCTCATGGACCAACGTCCTCACCTGTGTTCGTGGTTCCCCATGACCAAAGGGGGGTGATGTTAGTTCATGCCCATGATCTCCCGTCCGCAGGACACAAAGGAGATAAAGCCACGCTGACGGCATTAAAACAAATTGCCTATTGGCCTGGAATGAAAAAGGATGTCAAGGACTACATTGAAGGGTGCGTGGTCTGTGGCCAGTTTCAGCCAACCAGACCACTTCACAGAGCACCACTGCAAAGCAGAGGCATTGCATTCCCATGGTCTGACCTCCAGATCGACTGGGTTGGACCACTCACTAAGAGCTCTAGAGGAAATAAATATTTTCTCACGGTAACCTGTGCATTTACCAAATGGGTAGAATGCCTACCAGCTCCTAACGACACAGCACAAACCACTGCTATGTTGTTAATGAATCATATATTCTCAAGGTTTGGACTTCCCCTTAGGGTGAACTCAGACCAAGGTACACACTTCACAGGTGAAGTGATGAAAGAACTGTGGAAGACGCTAGGCGTCAAGGCCAACTTTCATGTCGGCTACCACCCACAGGCTTCAGGCCAAGTTGAGAGAGCAAACAGAACTGTGGTGAGTATTTTGAAGAAATATGTGGCTGCAAACTGGGGAGTGGTGGCGCAGAGGTTAAGAAGGTGAGCTTGTGATCGGAAGATCGCCGGTTCAAGCCCCGGTACCGACAACAGCAAAAAGATGTGGGTGGGACAGGTGAAGCGGTCACACCTGTCTCCACCCTCATCTGCCCCACTCTGGGCCCTTGAGCAAGGCCCTTAACCCACACCATCTGCTCCCCCGGGAACCCTAAATATCAGCTCTCTGCTCCACACAGAGAGCTGTGGTAGCCCGGTGGTCTGTGGTTGTGTCAGGAAGGGCATCCGGCGTAAAAACAATTGCCAAGTCTTCATGCGACTAGTTCGCTGTGGTGACCCCTAACGAAGGGAGAAGCCGAAAGAAAAAAAAAAAAATATGTGGCTGCAAACCACAAGGACTGGGACGTGAAACTCCCTCTGGTCCTCATGGCCATAAGAGCCACTCCACACACATCAACTGGCATCTCTCCCTTCGAGATGATGACCGGTCGACAAATGACTCTCCCTCTACACCTGTTGTACCAACCAGGCGACGCCGCCATGGCGACAGCCTACACTACACAACAATACATGAAAGATTTGAATGTACACCTCAGAAACACTTTTGCTTTCGCCCAGAAAAACCTGGAAAAATCTGCTGAAGGACGTAAGGCGTACTATGACCAAAAGGCCTCTCACAATGAACTCCAAGTGGGAGACAGAGTCTGGTACTATACGTTCGCCCCAGCAACCGGGAAAGGAGGGTCCGAGACCGGAACTCTCGCCCGCAAACTAATGCCCAGGTGGACTGGACCTCATCTGATAACAGACAAAGTGTCCTCAGTCGTCTACGAAATCAAAATCAGCAAAGGCCGCAAAGAGCCAATTGCTAAATGGGTACATCGAAATCAGATCAAACCTTACAAGGCGTTCAATGACTCCACAAAAGACAAAGATCTCACAAACTCACCGACTTCATGGGATAATAAGGTCGTCCAAACACAAGTTAGTAAATAAACTAATCAGGTTTAAACTACCGTATTTTCCACCCTATAAGTCGCATTGTCCAATTTGAACTTAGAAACGCTAAGCCTAAAACCCACAACAAAAACTAACCTTAACAACCGTTTAAATCCACGAGATTTAATTTGACCTCGGTCATAAAGTTGAGACCTGTTTTCTTGTGTGTTGCACTTTGGAATCTGACGACAAGAGTGTGTCGAAGCAGTGAAACGTTGTTTCCTTGTTGTTTAGTCATTACTGTTGTCATTAGTTGAGATATTGTTTGGTTCTGAACACTCCCAGCCAAAAAGGTTTTGTATTAACATTGGTTAATGAATGATATGGATTTAACTATGCCAACATGCAGTTCGTTTTGTTAAATCTCAATCGTCGAAGAGTCAATGTAGTTTAAAGCTACTCAAGGTACCATAAACTACACTGGTCTCACAATTTCTAAATTGAACCGATTCGATCGTTTCTATTCTAGATTGTCTATTCATTTTGATGAGTCTCGCCATAGACTTCAAAATTTATTAGGAATACCAAATCCTACGTCGTTCGTCTAAAAGACAACAGACATTTAGATCAAACTATATTTCATTTTTTATTTTAGTTTAACCTAAACTAAGTAATGAATGGAGGAATAGTTTGGAATTAGAGGCCTTCGTTACAGAAGCCCTCCAAAATTTTATAGGTACAGATCCCTATATCTAATTTTACAGAATTGATCCACCCCTTAATTGGTAATTGTAGCTGATCTAAACCATGATAGCTTACATACCAGGTGCATATAGGTAAGGCTAATGTAAAATCCCAATCATAAGCCCACCTAAAAAACCACATAATTGCATGACACATAGAACCAGAGTGGCACTGACTGGAAACCAACCAGCCAACAACCTTCGATGTGGGGACCTGCAGCTCCAACGCTTGGTCTTCAACCTCCATCCAAGGGTCGCCTCCTCTGCGTCAATCGAGGGATCCCCTCTACATGCTGATTATGAAAACAATTGTTGCTGATCAATCAACAAAACTAATCGTTGTGGAATTACTGCTGTGGAATTACCGCTGTGGATTATAAGACTTTGTTTTCCAAGAGTTAACAGACCCAGTTTTCCAAGGGATTAAAAGCTTTTCGCAATGGGATTACCTCCGAACAGTATGGAAGTTCCAAAAACTTTATGGGATTATAATTTTTGATTTTTCTTTTCCACTTGCTGGATTACTTCAAGATCAGAGACAGTTCAATGTTCCTTTCGTGTTGGACCCCATCCCCAAGGACTGGCGATGGCTTCCAAAAGGGGGGAGATGTAGTGGGCATGACCGTGTCCACTTTGATACACCTGTGTATTTTTGAACTGTTCCAGAGATGACCTTTACTGACCTCTCAGTAAAGCAAGACATTTACCACAAATTATTCCATTAGTTGTAATCTGAGAACATAGTCACCAAAAGAGACTATTTCTATCTTTGATTTTATTCTAATGTAATCAAAAGAATAACTTTTGTCATTTTCATGATATATGTTATATGCTGTTATTCTTTAAATGTGAAACATCATTGTGTCATTTCTGCAAATGAAAAGGTGGCAAAGTTCAGCTAAAATGTCAAACTGACTTATACAGAAATTGTTTTTGTCGAGTTTCAGCTAAAACTCTCATCTAGCGTCTGAAAGTCTCTCACTCAGATACTTTTCCTAAACAATTTCCTTCTCTGCGCTGAATTTCACCTTGAATAGTGATAACAAGTGGACCAATGAAAAAGAGACAAGTTTCTCTCATCTTTGATCCTGCTTTAAGTTCTAAGCTGTTGCTGGAACGCTTCAGAGTCTACTGGGAACTTCAAAGAGATGTGAACTTTCCCAAAGAGCTGGGGTACGTTTGGTCAAGAGCTAACGACCTTCGTCTTCAGCTAAGGACTAAATAACATGCTGTTATGAGTCCACTTCGAACGAGCGTAAGCTCAAAACTTTGTTTATTCCTTCCTGGAATAAGTTTATCTTGAGCCAAAAAACCACGACTGCCACGGCTTCTGCCGACGAAAGCAAGTATCACCGACACCGACAAGGTAAACACGTGTGGAGTCCAGCTTGGACTTGCGGGACCGACGACTCGTCAGTCCAAGGCTGATCACAGCTCTTTACCAGAACCAAGGCGGACGTCTTAAGGTAAAGGAGCAGCTGTTTGCTTGCTGGAGGTGTGATGATATCTTAGCTGGACGCGTATGGAAGAGTGTCATCTGGTTTCATAAATGCAAGATAAACTTCCTCTCTTAACCTCCCAATTCCTCTTAAATCTTTCCTTATCTCCATTTCTAAGCTGGAAACTATATTTAAGCTAAAGAGCCCTCAGACTAAATATGTTTAACATCCAGTATTTATGTCTGTTGTGTTGTAATTTAACTGTGCTGACGTGTTAAATTGAAAGAAAGTGAAATCATGTCAATCAAGTGTAATGGTGTTAATTTAGTTGATTTATTTTAAATAAATGGTAGTGTCTTTGACATATCAAACTAAGTTAACGTCTCTGTCACTTAATGGCTTTATTTATTTATCCATCATAAAGATCACAGAAATATTGGGTAAACTGAAAAAGAAAAGAATCCGTGAAATTACTATTCAATCTGAATAAGTAAATTAATTAAGGTAAAGAGGTCAGTATTAATATTGACCTCCTCATAATCCTTTACACATGGCTAGAATGACAACAACCAGTGCTTCAACTTCAAGTAAGCAAAGTATCAGCCGACAGGGATCACTGACCGAACTGTTTGAACTTCAAACAGTAATTTTTTTTATATCTAATTTTTTTATATGTAGTTATTAACTGTCATGTGAAGTTCAGACAGTAGTTAGGAAGTTCACTTAACATTTACTATTATGTTTATGAAACAAGAAAAAATAGAAATGGTGAAAAGAAAAGGCATAGATTTGTTTGCTTTATTGTAATCTCTGCTTTAAATAAATCTGACATTGTTTATTATAAAACATCTTGATTTATTGCTTCTGTTTGTTGAAAAATACTTGAGAAGATATTAAAAAAATAATCGCGTTTTAAATCGCAATTGCAATTTATAGGAAAAAAATTGCAATTAGATTATTTTCCAAAATCGTTCAGCCCAAGTTGGGAATGACTACTGTATTAGCTAAACCTGCATCAAATGTTACTTCAGTATCTGTAATAGTGACTAACAAAGCCATTTTGGTGTGTCCTAAAGTCAGGTGGCTATGGCGGACATTTTAAATAGGTTAACTTTATTATTCATTAGTAGAGGTGTATTCAGTGACATATTCCTGGAAATTTCATAAAATCAGTCAAGTGGTTCATGAGATCTTTTGCTAACAGACCGTGTTCACACGGAAACCTGTTGTGCATGGCAACATTTTAAACAAAGATCTCGCAACATCTGTTTGCATTTGAAATAAGTGTTGGCTCAGCTACTGCCATGACAATTTTTTGTTTAATACATAAAGAGCTGGTTTAGGTGTGGACATATTTGTGTTTTCCAATGTCAGTTGGTAGCCAGCCACCTTTGGAAGCCTCCAAAATTACAACATCTGACTGGGACAGCAGCTAACCTGGGTGTAAGGCTGGACAGTGATTTTAAACTAGATGTTCAGATTAAATCTGTGGTCAAGTCCAGTTTTTATCACCTGAGACAACTGGCCAAGGTGAAACCATTCCTGGCACAACATCATTTTGAGATTTTAATCCATGCTGTCATCACAACTCGTCTGGACT
This sequence comes from Garcialebias charrua, assembly GCA_038048925.1. Lineage (NCBI taxonomy): Eukaryota > Metazoa > Chordata > Actinopteri > Cyprinodontiformes > Rivulidae > Garcialebias > Garcialebias charrua. Next base: position 27,750 of record JBBPBX010023995.1, read on the forward strand.
ATTGCAATTCACTTTACGTTGGTCTGAGCCAGTCATTACTGACTCGACTTCAACTGGTTCAGAATTCTGCTGCTCGCCTTTTAACTGGTACCAGCAAACGAGAACACATCACCCCTGTCTTAAAATCACTACACTGGCTCCCAGTTTGTTTCCGGATTAATTTTAAGGTTCTTTTGTTTGTATTCAAATGTCTTCATGGTCTCGCCCCACAGTATCTGTCCGACCTTCTCCAGCTGTACATTCCCTCACGCTCTCTGAGGTCAGCAGATCAGCTGCTGTTGGTCGTCCCAAAGTCCAACAGGAGGCTGAGAGGTGACCGAGCGTTCTCAGTCGCTGCCCCTAAACTGTGGAACGAGCTGCCTTTGCACGTCAGACAACCTGACTCACTTCCTGTTTTTAAATCTGCTCTGAAGACACTTTTTTTTCCTCTTTGGCTTTTAACACAGCTTGAAATGTTGGTTTTACTGTTTTTAAGTTTTTGTTTTATAGTTTTTACTGTTTGCTGTTTGATCTGGTAATTCATCACTTTTATAGTATTTTGTTGAGTTTATAGTTTTATGCTTGTCCGTGTTAGTGTACAGCACTTTGGCCAACGGTGTTGTTTTAAAGTGCTTTATAAATAAAGTTGTATTGTATTGTATTGTAAATCTTTTTTTTTTTTTTTTGGGTTCTGCAGGTTTCTTTAAATTGGTCCATGAAACTTAAACACATTTTTCTTATTTTCTATTTGAATTAATCCACAAAATCTCTGGATTAAAAAAAGTATTTTCTAATTCTTAACAGATGGTTTTTAGAGGATAGCGTTAATTTTTTGACTATTCGGTGACTGAACACGATAACCAGATCCTTCAAGGCCTTTGTGCTCCTCCATATGGAAACTCCATCAATAAAAAAAACAAGGGAAGCAACATCAATGAAGAAGAGGCAGCCACCCTCTTGTCCTTGATTTCCTTGGCTTTTGTTTTGGGATTAAAGAAGAACATTTGCATTTTGAAACGCCATGATCAAAACCTATCACAAACCAATTACCCTCCTCCTTCTGCATTCTTTTCACAGCAAATGAATCGGATTACGAGCCTTGCTGAGCCTCTGGCTTCTCACGGCCTTGTTGTCCTGACAATATTTGAAGTTTCCTGCAGTAACTTCATTAGCTGTATTTTGTCCAGAATTAGTGGAGCGTGCTGAAAATGGCTAATGACAGATGTTTCTCCACACTGTCACACTCTTGTATCATTTGATTTGGAAAGCAACATACGGCGTTCTGCTCCATCAGTATGTCACAGACTGTCTGCAAACAGCTGGTCATAACTCAGTTCAGTGAAAACCATTACTTTTCAATGAAGTGCTGGACGCCGTCCAAATTGGGTTTTGGCATGGCCAAGGCTGCGCCGGTGACACAGTGCTGCTCGGCATCACAGGTAGAGGAGGAGAGGTGAAGAGAGGTGAGGAGGCTCTTTTACCAGCCCTTTGTCTCTTTCTTTTTAAGACAGGTTGTTGTGTGAGAGCGCTGGAACGTTCACAAACAGAAAGAGAAAAGAACACCTTGCAAAAAGAAGAATGCATCACCTGTTTGAAACGGATTTCATTGATAAGAAAGTTCCTGCTCGCGAAATTAATTGTTGTTTTCGTTCAAATATCTGGTGATGAATCCGAATCAGCTTTATTGTCATTGCACCGAAGCACAATGAAATTACATTTCATTACAGCCCGTCCAAGATAACATAAACAAACACACATGGGGAGACGGAAGTGTCTGATGCCGCAGCCTTCGGGAGGCACTGCCCTTTTTGTTTAGATAAGAAAAAGAGTGTGTTAATATCTCTCCCAAATTGGAGGATTTAATAAAATTAAATCATATCCCACTATTAAAGAAAATTGAAGACGATCTTACTAGATGGAGATCTCTACCCATATCACTTATGGGAAGAGTTGCCTCAGTAAAAATGATGGTGCTGCCGAGAATAAATTATTTATTCTCAATGATTCCAAATAAACCTTCAACTGAATGGTTTAAGTCCCTGGACTCTTCTATATCTAAATTCCTTTGGAAAAATAAAACTCCACGTATTAGTTTAAAAACATTACAGAAATCTAAAGATACCGGAGGATTAGAACTTCCAAACTTTTATTACTACTATTTAGCCAACAGGTTACAATATATATCAAATTGGTTAAAACCGAATGCATTAGATGAAACTTGGATAGATATAGAACAAACTTTATGTAATAATATTAGGATTTCGGATCTACCATTTATTAGTATCAATATAAAAAAACATGTCTGCTTTAAAAGTATCAGTATTAGCTCATCTCTGACAGCATGGTGGGAATATCTGAAAATGACAAAGTCTTCACTACTCCCATGCAGACATACGCCTCTCTGGAACAATCCTGACATTCAACAAGAAAATAATATGTTAAATTTCCCAGGTTGGAGAATGAAAGGAATTGAATGTCTGGAAGACATATTTGAGGGTATAGACTTTATTCCATTCAATAAATTAATAATACAATATGACATTGATAATAAATATTTCCTACAATACCAACAAATTAAGTCTATTGTAAAAAAGAAATTTAAGCTTAATAAAACATTGTTGGAAACACCAACATGTGTGTTAGAGTTCATTAATCTTCAACCCCCCAAATTATTATCTAAAATATACAAAAAACTGTCTAGAATCGATGACTCAATAACACTACCTGTTGAAAAATGGGAGTCAGATTTATCAATCAACTTTGAACAAAAAATTTGGTCTCAAGTATGTCTAAATACTTTTAAATTGACTAGAATCTCCAATTTACAACTAATACAATATAAGGTTCTCTATAGAGTACATTATACAGGTCAGAGAATGTTTAAGATGGGTTTTACACCATCTAACAACTGCTCACAGTGCAAAGGCAATATACCTGATGATTACTGTATATTCACGCACTCTGGTTCTGTCCACCCGTTCAGAGGTTCTGCGTAAAGGTATGTGAAGACTTGTCTAAATGTTTTAAACTTAAAGATCCACTGACGTGATTTTTCTACTATTCATCAAATTGCTCAAAATATATATATATTATCATTTAAATATGTTAATTTTTGCAAACAAAATGATAAATCACTTTAATTTTGCTTTAAAAGTGATTTTGAACTTCAAGCCGTGTTTAATCATGGGAAATCCGTTTACACCTGAACGCACCATCTGTGATGTAATGTGCAGAGTGAGAGGCAGAGGGCTCCAGTCTCTTCAATAGCAGACATTTTAAAACCTGACTAATTTAGCAATCTAGGTGAAGATTTAAGCTATTTGTCTTCATTTTGGGAAGCAGAAAATAGTTTGGGTGATGGAACAAGAAACAGCAGGATCTAATTTAGATCTGATGCCGTATCAGACTTACTTTTATGTGAGCTGCTCATACCGTGACAAGCCAAGAGCTCTGCCTCAACTCTGCACATGACATCACAGATGGTGCGTTCGGGTGTAAACGGATTTCCCATGATTAAACACAGCTTGAAGTTCAAAATCACTTTTAAAGCAAAATTAAAGTGATTTATCATTTTGTTTGCAAAAACTAACATATTTAAATGATAATATATATATATTTTGAGCAATTTGATGAATAGTAGAAAAATCACGTCAGTGGATCTTTAATTGATTTGATTTGATTTGATTTGATTTGATGTTTATTCATTCATTTTAAAAGAACAATACAAGACAGTTTCATCAGATACAAGATTACAAGTAGGATAAAATGAAGGGAGCAGAAAGAAGATGAAATCTTATTATATCTGCCCCTATTTCACAGTTTGTTCAACCAATGATAACTTTCAAGCAACATCACAGAATGAATAGTTCTACCTATTTTCCTAACTGTAATACACAAACTACATCACAAAATGAATAATTCTACTTAATTTTCCTGACTGTAAAACATAAACTAGGTCACAAAATGAATAATTCTACTTAATATTTCTAACTGTAATACACAAACTACATCACCGATAATTCTAATTAATTTTCTAATTCTAATTTTTTTATTTTTTTTATTTTTTTTTATTTTTTTTTATAATTTTATTTAATTTTCCTTTTTTTTTTTTTTTTTTTTTATTGATTTTCCTAACTGTAATACACAAACTAGATCTTAAAATGAATAATTCTACTTAATTTTTCTAATTGAAATACACAAACTAAAAGATGGCACAACATCAAGATGTTCACAAAATGAATAATTCTACTTAATTTTCCTAATTGTAATACACAAATTCATCACAAAAATGAATAATTCTACTTAATTTTTCTAACTGTAATACACAAACTGCTTTATAAAATGAATAACTCTACTTAATTTTTCTAACTGTAATTCACAAACGTACCGTACATCATAAGTACAACATAATTGAAATACACAAACACGCATTACATCATATATAGCTTTTGAGTAAGTCCTTTTTGACCTTTTTCTTAAATGTATACATTGATTTTTCATTTTTAACATCACTCTCCAGAGCATTCCACAATCGAATTCCCTGAATTGAGGTAGACCGTCCTTTTAAGCTGGTTCTGAATTGTGGTTTGATGAATATCTCTGTCCCTTTGAGATTGTAATAACTTTGTCTTTTTATAAAATTTCTTTGGATATTTAAAGGTAATGTGTTATTATGAGCCCTATACATAATTGATAAAATACTATATTCTACCAATTCCTGGAATTTCAATAAGTTTAGTTGAATAAACAAGGTGTTTGAAGGGTGAGTGAAATGTTTTCTGGTGATTACTCTTACAGCTCTCTTTTGTAAAATAAAAACAGGCTTTGTAATAGTTTTGCATGCTTTTCCCCAAACCTCAATACAATAGATTAAATGTGGAGCAATGATTGTGTTATACAACATATGTAAAGCTTTATCAATTAAAAAATCCCTGACTTTATATAGTACTGCAATTGCTCTAGCTAGTTTTTTTTTAATAGAATTTACATGATGTTTCCATGTCAGTTTGTCATCAATGATAACACCCAGAAACTTCACTTCACTCACTTTACAGATCACAACATCTTCAATTTCAAATGGATCGTCATCAACAATTCCCTTTTTGTTACTGAAAATCATGTAGTTAGTTTTATCTAAATTCAAAGATAATTTGTTTAATTTAAACCAAGTTTGTATTTTTATAAATTCTGTTTTCATCATATCCAAAATCTGTTTTATGTCATTACCCGAACTGAAAAAAGTGGTGTCATCGGCAAAAAGAACACATTTAAGTAGTGCTGACACATTTACCAAGTCATTCACATATAAAATAAACAACTTTGGTCCAAGCACAGAACCCTGAGGAACTCCACAAGTGATATCACGGAGGTCAGATTTAACATCATTAATTTGCACGAACTGTTTCCTGTCCTTCAAATAGCTAGATACCCACTGTAATGCTGGTCCTCTAATACCATATTTATTTAGTTTTTCAAGGAGAATGGTGTGGTCAATGGTATCAAATGCTTTTTTTAGATCAACAAAAACACTAACACAGTACTGTTTATGATCGACAGCATTAGTTATTTGTTCCATTAAATCCATGAGAGCCATTGACGTAGAGTTTTTTTCTCTAAACCCATATTGACTGCTACTTAAAATGTTTTGTTTATCAATAAATTGATCCAATCTGGACACAAATAGTTTTTCTAGAATCTTTGAGAACTGTGGTAATAAGGATATTGGCCTATAATTATTGAATACACATTTATCACCATTTTTAAAAAGAGGAATTACCTTTGCTACTTTCATGTTATCTGGAAATATTCCTGTTGAAAAAGATAAATTGCATATATATGTAAACGGTTCAATAACATAACTTATTATTTCCTTTACGAACATCATATCCATGTCCACCCAGTCTTTTGATCTCTTGTCTGAGAGATTTTTTACCATTTTCATAATTTCCTCTTTGTTAGTTCCACTAAGAAAAATACTGTTGGTGCAACTTTTAATTGAATGACACACCTTATTATCTACTTTTGGTATTTTAGCTGCAAGGCTTGATCCAATATTTACAAAATATTGATTAAATTCATTTACGATATCATTCTCATCATGTATTTCTTTGTCATCTTTCACAAAATATTTTGCAATGTTCGTTTTTGCTTTATGACTTTTTAGAACATCATTTATTACTCGCCATGTTGTTTTAGTGTCACCATTGCTCTTGTTTAATAAATCACTATAGTATTCTTTCTTGCATCTTCTTATAATCATTACCAATTTATTTTTATACTTTTTATATTTTTCTTCAGCTTGTTGTGTTCTCGTTTTTAAGAAACATAAATACTATATTAAGGGATATTAAGGGATATGGGATATTAATATCCCACTCTCTCCATCTGTTTGCTTATTGGGTATCTTTGAAGATGTTATACTAGAAAAAAATACATCCTGTATGCTCTTCACTGCCTTATGCATCGCAAAGAAAACCATACTCGTAAATTGGAAAAATAAAAATAATCTTAGCATTAATCAGTATAAAAATCTTCTGTTAGATCATATTAGTCTTGAAACAGCATCTGCCGACACATCGGATCAATCTATTTGGCATTCTTTGATCGGCTCCGTTACGTAGTGAGGGTGGGGGGTCTGGGATCTGGCCTTGTGGGGCATTGGGGCTGGTGGGGGGGAGGTTGGGGTTTAGGGCGCCGGGGGGTTGGGGCTGCTTAGGCGGGGAGGACCCTGCCTTTGACCTGGGGAGGACCGGGGGGGTTCTGGGGGATGTCTGCCGGGGCGGCATGCGGGCCCTCTGGTGGTCGGCGGCGGTCATGGGTCGCCGGTCGGTGACCCGGCTGTGCTGGGGTGGTTTCGGGGTGGGCGCCGGGAGCTTGGGATTCTGGGGGCGTGTCGTCCCCGGGCTTGGGCCTGTGGGGGTCGGGGGTCTTGAGCTCTGGCGGGCGGGTCGCCGGGCTATGGGCTGGCTGGCGCTCTGGTGCCCGCTCTCGCTGGTGGGTTGGGGGTTCATGTGCTGGGTTGGGTGTCTGGGGGCGTGACTGGTGGCCAATGGGAGGGGGCGGGTAAACCCAGCCTGGGTGTCTAATGTGTTATGTGTTCTGAAAGTTGTTAATATGAAGGGTGGGTGTAGTATTTCTTCTGGGGTGGGGACTAAGTGGATGTCCTTGATGATGGTCTTGGACTATGCTTGGCCGGTGTGCGGGCCCTGGTTGGGGCCTGTTCTCGGTGCTTCCTGGCTCTGTCGGCGGTTGGGCGGGCGCTCTTGGCCGTGTCGTCCATATGGGATTTTGTGTCTTCTTGGGCGGCGGGCTGACTGCGGTTCGCAGGGGTCGTGGCGGCCCTGGTGGGTGTGGGCTGTTGGTTCTGCTGTTGGCGGCCCTCGGGACCGTGTCCCTCTCTGGTCTTGATTCAATGGCCCGGCAGTCGGAGAGGTGTTTCTTTTGCCTCGCTCCTTGGGTGGACCTTGGCGAACTGGGGGGGGTACGCAGGGTCAGCGGGGGAGCTGACTCGCTGCGGGAGCACTGTTCCTGCAGATATTTTCTCCCCATCCCTCACCACGCACCTCCGCCCTCTTCATCTTAAATTAATACATGTAGGGAATTTGAGTCTCGGGTGTGCTGCAACGGTTTTACATCTCTGTTGTACAGAACCACCTGAGACTCAATTTTACATACACTTTAGACATTTGATTTGATTTGATGTTTATTCATTCATTTTAAAAGAACAATACAAGACAGTTTCATCAGATACAAGATTACAAGTAGGATAAAATGAAGGGAGCAGAAAGAAGATGAAATCTTATTATATCTGCCCCTATTTCACAGTTTGTTCAACCAATGATAACTTTCAAGCAACATCACAGAATGAATAGTTCTACCTATTTTCCTAACTGTAATACACAAACTACATCACAAAATGAATAATTCTACTTAATTTTCCTGACTGTAAAACATAAACTAGATCACAAAATGAATAATTCTACTTAATATTTCTAACTGTAATACACAAACTACATCACCCATAATTCTAATTAATTTTCTAATTCTATTTTTTTTTTTTTTTTATAATTTTATTTAATTTTCCTTTTTTTTTTTTATTAATTTTCCTAACTGTAATACACAAACTAGATCATAAAATGAATAATTCTACTTAATTCTACTTAATTTTTCTAATTGAAATACACAAACTAAAAGATGGCACAACATCAAGATGTTCACAAAATGAATAATTCTACTTAATTTTCCTAATTGTAATAATAATAATAATAATAATAATGAATTCAATTTATAACGCACTTTTCATTAATGAAAATCTCAAAGTGCTACACGGTGCAACAGAAATTAAATGTCAATAAAACAAGTAATAGAACAAGTAAAATCAATAACAGTATCAACTAAGATCAAAAGTAGAATCATGAGGAGGCAGAGTATGCTCGGTTGAAAAGAAAGGTCTTCAAGCCGCTCTTAAAGTCAACCACAGACTGTGGGACCCTCAGACAGTCAGGAAGAGAGTTCCACAGGCGGGGGGCAGCCACACTGAAAGCCCGGTCTCCCATGGTCCTTAATTTGGTTCTCGGAATGTGAAGGAGATTACTGTTCTGTGACCGCAGCGACCGGGTGGATGAGTGTGGAATAAGAATATCCTTCAGATAATCTGGTGAAGTTCCATGTAAGCATTGATGTGTAATGAGAGCAGTTTTGTACTGAATTCTGTAGGCGACAGGAAGCCAATGAAGGTTATGAAGAATGGGCGTAATATGTTCAAATTTACGAACTCGCAACAAGATCCTTGCAGCACTGTTTTGAATATATTGAAGTTTCTGAAGGTTTTTGCCAGGGATTCCAATAAACAGGGAGTTGCAGTAGTCGAGCCTGGAGGAGACAAAAGCATGGACGAGCTTCTCAGCATCGGAAAAAGTTAGGGATGGGCGAAGTCTAGAGATGTTTCGAAGATGGAAGAAGCAAGTTTTAAACAGAAGCTTAATGTGATTTTCAAATGTAAGATTGGAGTCCATTTTTATTCCAAGATTTGTAACAGAGGTGGAGAGGGGGATGTCTTGTCCAGAAAAGGAAAGTGTTGTTATAGTAGATGTCTGTACCTGGTGAGGGGTGCCAATCAGTATGGCCTCGGTCTTGGAGCAGTTTAATTGAAGAAAGTTCTGATTCATCCATGCCCTAATTGCCTCCAGGCAGGCAGAGAGGGCAGTGAGTGAAGATGGAGATGACAAGGTGGAAGATGAGGATGCTCCAGTCCTGATGTAAAGCTGTGTATCGTCGGCATAACAGTGAAAAGAAATGTTGAACTGATTAATAATTTGACCTAAAGGCAGCATGTAAAGGGAAAACAACAGGGGCCCCAGAACCGACCCCTGAGGGACACCACAGGAGACAGAGACTGTCTGGGACGTGGCGTTGCCAAGACTAACACATTCCAGCCTATTGGAGAGGAAAGATTTAAACCAGTCCAGGACGGTGTCACAGAGACCGACCTCCACATGAAGACGGTGGAGGAGGATACTATGGTCCACAGTGTCGAAGGCTGCAGTGAGGTCAAGGAGGACAAGGATGGAGGGAGAGCCAGTGTCAGCAGCCAAGAGGACATCATTAGTAACTCTCAGCAGTGCAGTCTCAGTACTGTGAGCTGCCCTGAATCCAGACTGGAACTTCTCATACAGGGAGTGTTGTTGTAAGTGATCCTGCAGCTGAGCAGCAACTGCTTTTTCCAGCACTTTAGACAGAAAAGGGAGGTGTGAAATTGGGCGGTAATTAGAAAAAATGTCGGGATCCAAATTAGATTTTTTCAGAAGAGGCCTAATGATGGCAGTTTTTAGAGGCAGTGGAACATGACCAGATTGAAGAGACTGATTTATTATTTGAGTGATAAGTGGGCCTATTGCAGAGTGATTGGATTTTATGAGAGACGAGGGGAAAGGATCCAGGGCGCAGGATGAAGGCTTCATTTTCTTGATGATGGCCTCCACCTCACTCTGAACAACTTCGTCAAAGCTGTTAAGGGTCCCAGAATGCAGACGGGTAGATGGCACACTGAGAACAGGGAGGTTGTGGAGCTGAGATCTGATAGTGTCAATTTTGGTTTTAAAAGATGAAAGAAACAGGTCGCATTTTTGAGCAGAGTCCTCAAGAGTTTGTTTAATGGGATTAAGCAGACGAGTTATTGTGGAGAAGAGCTGTTTAGAGTTTCCAGGGCAGGTGTTGATGATGTTGGAATAATATTTGGAGCGTGCTTCTTTAAGAGAATAGGCGTACGCTTTCTGATGTTCTTTGTACGCCTGCTTATGTACCGAGAGACCAGATGATTTTAGACGTCTCTCGATAGCACGGCCAGTTGCCTTCATCTTGCGCAGCTCATCAGTGTACCAAGGGGCTGAACGGGAGAAAGACACCAGTCTTGTTTTCAAGGGAGCATGTAGGTCCAGGAGCTCCCGAAGAGATTGGTTGTAGTAATCCACAGAGTCATCTGCAGAAGGATGATTGACCGTGGTCAGGGTGTGAAGATCAGCAGACAGAACATCAAGGGAAATGTTTTTAAGGTCACGGAACTGGATGGGTCGTTTTGGGTTTGAAGCAGGCGAAGATGAAGGCACTTCCAGGGAGATGACCCTGTGGTCTGAGACACCCAGGTCATATACAGATAAATTATTGATGAGTACAGTGTCAGTAATCACCAAATCCAGAGTATGCCCCCTGCTGTGCGTAGGGGCGTCAACATGTTGAGTGAGATTAAGAGAATCCAAAAGAGACTTAAAATCTGTTGCCAGAGGTGAAGAGGAATTGTCCACGTGGATATTCAAGTCGCCAAGAAAAATAGTCTTCACAGGGGAGGTGCAGAAATAAGTGAAGAGGTCATGTATCTCTGAGTTAAATGAAACATGCGGTTTGGGAGGTCTATAAATTAATATAACATTCATCAGGAGTGGGGCTTTGAAGCTGAAAGCCAGACATTCAAAAGAAGAAAAATCCTGAGAAACCAGATGCGACAGCCCTAAACTACTGCGGTAGATTACAGCCAGACCACCACCGCGGCCAGTGCTGCGGGCTCTCTGCAGATAGCTGTATCCAGATGGACAAGCTTCATTTAAAGAACTGTACACATCCGGTCTATGCCAAGTTTCTGTGAGGCACATGAGGTCCAAATTCTTCTCCAAAATGTGATCATGAATTAGACATGATTTGTTTGAAAGTGATTGAACATTAAAAAGTTCTATTTTAATACTAGTTGGAGCAGATTGTTTTTGAAGAGGTTTAAGCAGACTGAAGTCCACTCCACGTTTTCCTTGCCACTTCGTGTGCTGTGGACTACAAAGGACCACAGACGCAGCGTTCTGATGACGTCGTCGAGGTGCGACACGTCTCTCAGACCAGACAGTAGCAATCGAGTCAGAGCCAGTTTGCCTAAAGTGAACTAATTTCTTTCGAGAGCTTCTATGGATGTAACGAGGTCTACGCAGAAGTCCCAGTTGTTTAATGGTCGAAATAGAAGGAGGAATGGAGCAGTTGTTAAATTCAAACAGCTGCGAAGCGGAGTAGGTCAACATTGTTGTCGATCCGGTGGAAGCTAGCATGGAGCTAGCCGCTAACAGCAGGCCCACGGCTCCAAGAAAGATATACAAGAAGCAGAAAGAGGTAATTTGAATGATCATTACCTCGAAGAGGAGCACAGGAGAAAATCCAAAACAGTCCAGAGGACCCAGGAGGGTGACAGAGGCAGCAGGTAAGCGAACAATAAATGCAGCTACGTGGTTTTTTAAGCTAAATTCGTTCTGGAGCTAAAATTACGGTTAAACTAGTAAAGTAATACACAAATTCATCACAAAAATGAATAATTCTACTTAATTTTTCTAACTGTAATACACAAACTGCTTCATAAAATGAATAACTCTACTTAATTTTTCTAACTGTAATACACAAACGTACCGTACATCATAAGTACAACATAATTGTAATACACAAACACGCAAGATTACATCATATATAGTTTTTGAGCAAGTCCTTTTTGACCTTTTTCTTAAATGTATACATTGATTTTTCATTTTTAACATCACTCTCCAGAGCATTCCACAATCGAATTCCCTGAATTGAGGTAGACCGTCCTTTTAAGCTGGTTCTGAATTGTGGTTTGATGAATATCTCTGTCCCTTTGAGATTGTAATAACTTTGTCTTTTTATAAAATTTCTTTGGATATTTAAAGGTAATGTGTTATTATGAGCCCTATACATAATTGATAAAATACTATATTCTACCAATTCCTGGAATTTCAATAAGTTTAGTTGAATAAACAAGGTGTTTGAAGGGTGAGTGAAATGTTTTCTG
>JBBPBX010023996.1:0-15647 GCA_038048925.1 Garcialebias charrua
TTCTTCGGGTTTGTGCTAAGCCAGGGGTAGGGAACCTTTTTGGCTGAGAGAGCCATAAACGCCGCATATTTTAAAATGTAATTCCGTGAGAGCCGTACAATATTTTTTTAAACTAAAAACAAGTAAATGTGTACATTTTATGAAGCCCAACACTTTTAAAGTACAATAAGTATCTGAATGCTTTTTTATAACATTGTTATGCTGTTGTTAACAATGATAAATAAAGTATTTCTTACCATTAATGTGACTTCTGGTGCTGCATAGTTTTGCTGATGGCCTTGTACAGTAGTCTGGTTGATATGTAGTGAGGTTAAGCTGACCACCTGAATGACCAGCGACATCACCTCACCAAGCTGCTCGCCACAGATCTGAGCACAAAGCGCCTCCTGATGTAGGATGCAGTGAAAACTTAAAATGGGTCTCTTTTCCTGTTCACGAAGCAGTGCTACAAATCCTCTGTTTTTCCCCACCATGCACGGAGCACCATCAGTACACACTGAAATAAGTTTGTCCATCTGTAGATTTTTTTCTTTAGTGAACTCAGTGAAAGTTTTTAATAAATCATCCCCTCTTGTTGTCCCTTTCAGAGGCAAAACGGCAAGACTTTCCTCACGTAATGTGTCATGGCATGTCTTTTATTCGTTTAATTATCTTGTCTTTATCCGAAAAGTCGTCAGCAAAACTAGCTGAATTCCAGTCACCTTGTTGAGTCCAAACACGGAGGTGCTGCTGACCTGCTGGCTTTCCATAGTACTCTGCCCAGCAGCTCTTCACATGCTTTTTTCCTGCTGTCCCCCACAGGATATTTTGATGCAAAGGCAACATGTCGTGTGTCGAAGTGCCGCTTTATATTTGAGCGTTTCATCGAGACAATTTTATCATTGCATATCAGACACACTGCAGAACCTGCTCTCTCCACAAAAGCAAATTGCTCTGTCCATTCCGGCTGAAAAGTACGATAATCCTCGTCTTGTTTTCGTTTAGCCGCCATCTTCATCACACGGGTTTCTATAACTAGCTAAGCTAGCTGCTAGGAGGGATGTTTACTTCCTGATCACGTCTCCTCCCGTGTCCGTGAAGCATCATCCGATTGGCTCCAGTCAGCGCCCCGCGGACAGCTGTGATTGGCTCCAGTCAGCGCCAGTCACCCACGGACAGCTGTGATTGGCCACTCGCGGCCATGTTTTATATTTTTATCGGCTTTTAAAAAAAATTATTATATCGGCTTTTTAAAAAAATTATTATTAAAGATTTGTCAGAGCCATATGCAGCCATCAAAAGAGCCATATATGGCTCGCGAGCCATAGGTTCCCGACCCCTGTGCTAAGCTAAGGTTCTGCCAGGTTCTTCGGGTTTGTGCTAAGCTAATCAGATTTGGTTCGGATCGACTCGGATTGAATTCACATTAATCTGAAATCAGGAGAGTGGTTTTAAACAGTGTTATTTATTCATTTATTTTTCTCTGCCCTTTGTTGATTTTTAGTTATTTTTCAGGACTTCTTGTTTCAATGTTTTGAGAGCAAGCTTTCACTAGCGTTAGCTTAACAGGCCTGGGGCCCGTGTGCCAGAAGTGACTGCTTCGTTTGTAGATAATGATACATTTAACAAATGTTCTCATGTCGGTTCTGGAGGAGTGGTTCTGATCTGAAGAAAGCTCGAGTCTGTGCTTTTGAAAAACCATTAACTAGGCGCCCGTAGGCTGCACAGAGCTAATGCTAGTGGAGCTATATCTAGCTCACGTTAGCAGTCACAACATGGCTGCCGAGCATGGCCCCTCCGTGGACACTCTAAGCCACATGTGTCAAACTCAAGGCCCGCAGGCCAGATGTGGCCCTTGAGAGCTTAAAAGGTCTGATTGTCACATAATCAATAAGTCAAAAGGGTTTTATATTATAACAGTGTAAGAAGTAGACATACATTTCTACATCTGTGCAAATATATATATGTAAAAAAACAGTTATTTACCAATAAGGAGTAGTTGTGTTAGATTACTGTACATTTAGTTAAATTTAACTACATTTATACTGTCTTACAGCTACATCTGGCCCTTTGAGGGCAACCACTAAGCTGATGTGGCCCTCGGTGAAAATTAGTTTGACACCCCTGCAAGGTAAGCGCTAGAAAAAAGTTGTGTTGGCAGATTAATTTAAATAAAAACGGTCCAGTGGTTTAGTTATCATTAGTTCTAAAAACTCATAAATAATACATAAATTAAACAATATAACTAGGGTAGGTGAGTAATCTTTAAATTAATGAACAATTCTGCAAGTTTTTTTTTTAAATCATGCAGCTGCAAGTTAATTACCGTATATTACAGCACAATAGCACAGTGGACATGTGTCATTATGTAGAAAATTTGATATCGCTCTTACCTGTCTAATCCTTTGATATAGGAGGGGATATATTTTTTGACAAGGCCAACATTTCTAAAAATCCTATTTTTTTCCCAGTGATCTAAGTAATATCCCAATTTTAGGAGATACTGAATTTAGGGTTTTCATTAGTTATCAGTTATAACCATCAACATTAAAAGAAATAAACATTTGAAATATATCAGTCCGTGTGTAATGAATTAATAAAATATACAAGTTTCACTGTTTGAATGGATTTACTGAAATAAAACTACAGTTTGAATGGATTTACTGAAATAAAACTACAGTTTGAATGGATTTACTGAAATAAAACTACAGTTTGAATGGATTTACTGAAATAAAACTATTAGAAAAGGACATTAAATAATAAAGTCAAACAGTTCTAAAGCATTTGATTCTGATAATCTCTTTCATTCTTTTTAGGATGAGCCAGAGCTGATGGAGATGCTGCTGTGGCACTTGTCCTCCTGCAGCAAGCCAGGAGGAGTCCATGGACAGTTCACCCTCTCCCCAGTAAAAGACGCCTCCCCGCTCCCTCCCTCCAGGTACAGTAATGAAATGTTGCTTTTTATTTTTCTGAGTTGTGTCATGTTACACACAGTAACTTCATCTGTTAATCAATTTGTATCTGCTCATGTTCACAGCCTGCTGCTCCACCATCCCATCACTGACCTGCCCACCTTCACATACCACCACAGCATCGTCGGAAAGGTACAGCAAAGACATGTCAATGTTTTTTCGTTTATTTTTTGTTTTATGCTACATCTACTGTAATATCACCTCTCTCTCGACAGCCTCCAAAGCGTCACGCCCCCCCTGGTCCATCCACACATGTGCACCACACAGGTAAGGAGAAGTTGTTGCTGTCTGTGTTTTCATTTCTGCAGATGTTGACGCACATGTTCATTTTTGTGTTGCTGTAATTTCTACACAGCTCACATCGTGGACTTTCTGTTTTGATCTTACTGCCGTAGATTTCCATGACACACACCAAGCTGTCCTGCATGAAGATGCCTGGATTTTTCAGACCCTGCACAGTGAGTGTCATGAAATAATTAACATTACATCTGTGTATTAGGTGAACAGCTCATCAAACATCCTAACATGCTTAAAGGGCCATTGACATGATTTTTTTTTTACTATTCATAAAATTGCTCAATATATATATATATATATATATATATATATATATATTTTAACATTTAAATACGTTCGTTTTTGAAAACAAAATGATAAATCACTTTAATTTTGCTTTAAAGGTGATTTTGAACTTCAAGCCGTGTTTAATCATGGGAAAACCGATTACACACGAACGCACCATCTGTGACGTAGTGAGAGGCAGAGGGCTCTGGTCTCTTTAATAGCGGACAATTTAAAACACAATGAATTTATCAATCTATGTGAAGATTTGAGCTATTTGTCTTCATTTTGGGAAGCAGAAAATAGTTTGGGTGACGGAACAAGAAACAACAGGATCTAATTTAGGTCTGATGCTGTATCAGACTGACCTTCATGTGGAGCTGCTCACACACGCGCACTGTGAGAAGCCCAGAGCTCTGCCCGGTTTAACGTCACAGATGGTGCGTTCGTGTGTAATCGGTTTTCCCATGATTAAACACGGCTTGAAGTTCAAAATCACCTTTAAAGCAAAATTAAAGTGATTTATCATTTTGTTTGCAAAAACGATATATTTTGAGCAATTTTATGAATAGTAAACTAATCATGTCAGCGGACCTTTAAGGACTTCCCCTTGTTCAAACCTTAAAGGTTCAGTATTTAACTTTTCTAACAATATATTTTTAACATATTTCTTCACTCTGTCACTACCTCCTGACATACTGATTTTAGACAAGTAATCTCTGAAAAAACCTATTGTCCCCTTGCTTCTCTAAAAGCATTTCTAAAAAGCCACAGTAGCTATGTTTCCATCCAATTTAAATTCGATTTTTGAGCGAATTTTAGAAAATTTCGCTAAAATGTAAATTAAAATTATGAGGATCAGAAGTGTTTCCATTAAACTGGCTTGAAGCGCATCTGCAATGCCACGCAAAGCGTCTCTACGTCAGACGTCAGCGTCATTACGTCACACGTCAGCGCCATACGTCAGACGTCAGCGTTACGCACTTCCACAGTAAACAGGAAGTAGCGTTTGAAAACAGACATCTCGGCAAAATGGAGAGAATATTTCAGGTATGTGTTGCTATCGGGCAAGTTGTATTTATTCTGTCATGCCAACTAGTTTTAGCGATGTTACATGTTGTCCGGAGCGGAAACAGCTGATCAGTCACGTGACGTGAATGTTCGCTGCGGCAGAACTGAGTCGGCTAATCTGTTTCCATCTGTCGTTTAGCCGACTCAGCTCTGAATCGACTCCCCAAAAACTACCTCAAGCGAGCGTATAAACTTTAGAGCGACTTAGAGGAAGTTAACTCGAATTATGCCGTTTCCATTTAGCTTTTCTGATGCGATGCTTCATAATGCGCACCTAGAAACCTTGATGGAAACACGCCTAGTGACCCACCGTTAACCAGCCAATAAAAACAGATTTTGTAACCAGCCAATAAAAACAGAGCTTGAATTTGAATCAGCCAATAAAAACAGAGCTTGAATTTGAATTTCAGCAGAGCTAGGGCAAGAGCAAGCCTCAGAGCCATATATGGCTCTGAGGGGGAGGGACCAGAAACGTGTCTCTGTTCAAAATTTTCCTAAGTTCCAGCGTGTTCCAGAAATTACATACTAAACCTTTAAGTCGTGACAAACTGAATTGATGACTGGTCTGTTTTCTCAGGATTTATACTGTTCATTGACATACTGGTGCTGGTCATACAAGTAGAATATCATGAAAATGTTGATTTATTTCAGTAATTCCTTTCAAAAAGTGCAACTTGTATATTATATTCATTCATTACACACAGACTGATATATTTCAAATGTTTATTTCTTCTAATGTTGATGATTATAACTGACAACTAATGAAAACCCTAAATTCGATATCTCCGAAAATTAGAATATTACTTAAGACCAATAAAAAAAAAAAAAAGATTTTTAGAAATGTTGACCAACTTAAAAGTATGAACATGAAAAGTATGAGCATTTACAGCATCAATACTTAGTTGGGGCTCCTTTTGCCTGGATTAATGCAGTAACGCGGCGTGGCATGGAGTCCATCAGTCTGTGTCACTGCTCAGTGCTCAGGTGTTATGAGAGCCCAGATTGCTCTGATAGTGGCCTTCAGTTCTTCTGAATTGTTGGGTCTGGTGTATCGCATCTTCTTCACAATACTCCATAGATTTTCTGTGGGGTTACGGTCAGGCGAGTTTGCTAGTCAGTTAACAGGGATACCATGGTCCTTAAACCAGGTACTTGTAGCTTTGGCACTATGTGCAGGTGCCAAGTCCTGTTGGAAAATTAAATCTGCAAGAATAACCTGGGCTCATAACACCTGAGCAGTGGCACAGACTGATCGACTCCATGCCACAACACATTGCTGCAGTAATCCTGACAAAAGGAATCTTAACTAAGTATTGATGCTGTACATGCTCATACTTTTCATGTTCATACTTTTTAGTTGGCCAACATTTCTAAAAATCCTATTTTTTTCCCAGTGGTCTAAATAATATCCCAATTTTCTGAGATACTGAATTTAGGGTTTTCATTAGTTAGCAGTTATAACCATCAACATTAAAAGAAATAAACATTTGAAATATTACCATACCACTTTATTTTTAGAGCATTTAAACAGACACAAGGCCAACCAAAGTGCTGTACAATAGAAACAAACCAGCAAAGCAGACAGGAAAACAAAAAATAAAAACATAATATAGATAGAAATAGCAACAGAAACTAACTAAAATGGTGAACAGTGTATATTACAGAGAGGATCAAAACAAATGACATAGTGTTAAAGGCGAGGGAATAGAAGTGGGTTTTTACGCGAGACTGCCTGACACTCAGTGGCAACTCATTCCACAGTCTTGGACCTGCAACTGAGAAGGCCCTGTCACCTCTGAGCTTCTTTCTCTTTGTGTTTTTTTTTCAGTCTGGGACAGAGATAGCAGTTGACTACTTCCGCTTCAGGGAAATTTGCCAGATCACCTGCAGCAAAGATGTCTGTGATGACTGAACTCTGAACTTTTCCAGGGACATGTGGGAGCAGGTCCAAGAAGAGCTTGTTGTGAGTAATGAGGAAAAATACAGCCACACTGCTGCTACTGTTGTTATTAAGATAATTTTCTCCACTGCTGGAGAAATTCACTGCAACTAGATCTGTGCTTTTAGCAGAAAATGTAGACAAGTTGGTCTTTTTGGACAAAAACTTAAAAACTTGATTAGTTAGATTGTAAACATTTTGTTGCTGCTTATTGTTCTGGTTCTGACTGTTATTGTATTTATTAAGATTTTTATTATTGTTAGTATAGTTTATTTATTGTAAAGAATGCCATTTATTTAGATTAAAGATTAAATTAAGATTATATTACACATTAAACTGTATTCTGAATTTGACAGTAATTTATTAAGCGTTTGTCTTTGCTCAGGCTGGGCGCGTGCCCAAGAGTATAGCAGATCAGGGAGCTCCACCTCAGCTGCCTTTCTGGACTCACCTGCCCCTCCTCACTCACCTGTAGCAGCACCACCAGCGACTTCTGCATCACCTGACCCTCCAGCATCACCAGCACCTTCTGCATCACCTGCCCCTCCATAAAGGTAACATTTTTATTTTTATTTTTTATATAACTCGGCTGCCTCTCCTGACTCACATGTCCCTCTTCACTCACCAGCACCTTCTGCATCACCTGCCCCTCCATAAAGGTAAGGACTTTTTTATTTCTTTTTTATATATCTAACTCGGCTGCCTCTCCTGACTCACCTGTCTCTCTTCACTCACCAGCACCTTCTGCATCACCAGTACCCTCCACCTCAGCTGCCTTTCTGGACTCACCTGCCCCTCCTCACTCACCTGCACCAGCATCAACATCACCTTCTGCATCACTGCCCCTCCACCTCAGCTGCCATTTTGGACTCACCTGCCCCTCCTCACTCACCTGCACCAGCATCAACATCACAACATCACCTTCTGCATCACTTGCCCCTCCACCTCAGCTGCCATTTTGGACTCACCTGCCCCTCCTCACTCACCTGCACCAGCATCAACATCACCTTCTGCATCACTTGCCCCTTCACCTCAGCTGCCATTTTGGACTCACCTGCCCCTCCTCTTCTGCATCACTTGCCCCTTCACCTCAGCTGCCATTTTGGACTCACCTGCCCCTCCTCACTCACCTGCACCAGCATCAACATCACCTTCTGCATCACTTGCCCCTCCACCTCAGCTGCCATTTTGGACTCACCTGCCCTTCCTCACTCACTTGCCCCTCCTCACTCACCTGCAACTTCTGCAAGTCCCTCCCAATAAGCCTTTCTCCCTCCCCTGCAACACCCCTTCCATAAAAGTAAGGACATTTTCTTCTCTTTTTTTAGAATACAGTGTACAGTAAACTGGAAATTGTGTTAAAAATATGGACATTATAGATGGTCTATTAAATTTATAAAACAAAGTTCTTAATTAATTGGAGCCTTTTAAGTGCATATATATATATATATATATATATATATATATATATATATATATATATTACAGTATATATATGTATATATATATACGTATATATATATATATATATATTAGGGATGTGCCGATCAGGTTTTTTGAAACCGATACCGATACCGATCACCTATGTGTGACGATCACCGATACCGATCAAAAAACCGATTGCCTATATGTGAGCCGATCACATAAACCGATCACCGATCAAATGGCTTACCTGTAATTTATGAGTGCTGCTTCTGGCTACAAGATCTGAAAACTTTTCAGATCTTGTAGCCAGAAGCAGCACTCATGTTCTTTTCAGAACCATAAAATCACCATTCAGACAAAAACATATCTTTAATCATTTATTTCAGAAAACAAAGTAAATAAACTATATACTGCATTATCAAAGAAAAATGTTGGTTTACCTTACTATAAAAAAAAACTTTCAAAAAGGTTTTTTATTGTTGTTTTAAAAAACACATCTACTCTACTTCATATAAAAAACTAAAATACCCCATACCAGTTGCTACTTAAAGCTGCACTATGTAACTTTGTAACAAAGTAAATAAAAACTAATAGTGATTTTGAACTGCATTATCAAATAAAAATGTTTTGTTTACCTTACTAACTTTGAATAAAAAAATAAACGTTGAATAAAAAAAAGGTTTTTTTTTTTTTTTAAACACATCTATTACTTCATATAAAAAACTAAAATACAACATTTGCAAGCAACTTAAAGCTGCACTATGTAACTTTCTATTGCAGTGTGTAACTTTTCTAAAAAAAATAATTTAAACATATTTCTTCACTCTGTCACAATCTGACAGACTGATGTTAGACAAAGAAATTTATGAAAAAAAAAACTATTCCCCTTGCTTTTTATCAGCATAAAAACACTACAAACACAGATTGACCCGTCCTTTACTGTGTTTTTAGTGTTTTTATGCTGATAAAAAGCAAGGGGACTATACTTTTTTCAGAGATTACTTTATCTAACATCAGTCTGTCAGTAGATTGTGACAGAGTGAAGAAATATGTTGAAATTATTTTTTGAGAAAAGTTACACACTGCACTAGAAAGTTACATAGTGCAGCTTTAATGAACATATGGTCTCTTAAAGACCTTAACAATGGTGAACACACACACGGTATTAAGAATCATAACTCCTCCTTATGAGTTGGTGGTGGTGAGCATTGCGGGAAGATTCTTCTTAATAAACAGGAGCATCTCAGCTTTTTCAGTCTTGAGTCTATTCCTCTGTTCATCAACAATGTTGGATGCAGCACTGAATAAGCGCTCACTCTCCACGCTTGTGCAGGGTGCAGACAGGTAAGCTCTTGCTACTCTAGCAAGTTCAGGAAACCGTATCTTATTAATGTTCCAGTATTCCAATGGTGATGCACTTCTAGCGATGGGTGGCTCTGCGAGGTAGATAATCATCTCTGATGGTGATGCACCGTCTGCGTGATCCTGCTGCACGGTTTCTTCTGCCATGATTTCTCCAAACATTGAAGACAACGATCCTGCTCGTGGAACTTTCGCTACTGGCTCCCCTGTTTTGGCATCTTCAGGTGCTTCGTTTGCGTTCCTTTCAGCGGCTTCTGTCAACAGACCAACAAGCAGTCTTTGTGTTTTGGTCTTGAGTCCTTCTGAAAACATTCTGTCTTTGTACCTTGAATGGGGAAGAGGAGAATAATAACTTTAAACAGAACTCTTTGTTTCTGGCCACTTCTGAATAAAAACATTAATAAATAATGTTTTAATAATACACATACATTTTTTATTAAAAAATTTATGTGTACTATTTTTTCAAAACATTATTTATTTGGGAATTTATTTATTTATGTTTCTAACCTTGGGTCTATGAGTGTTGCCAAACTGTAGAGGGGCTCATCTTCAATGTCAGCAAATCTTTTGGTGACAGATTCCAGCAGTGTGGCCTTCGTTGTCTTCACACCTTAATAATAAAAAAAAGAAATGAATTCAATTTATAATGCACTTCCACTTTTCATTACTAAAATAAATCTCAAAGTCTTACCTTGATCTGTAACAGCTTCTTTGGCCAGGATACGCTTTAAAACAATCACAGAGGGTATCACATCAGAAGCAGAGGCTTTGGATGAGCATATTTCTTTTGTGAGCTCTTCAAAAGGTTCCAGGATTGTTATTATATTTGCAATCAACTCCCATTGTGCAGATGAAAAAGTAGCAGGTAGCTCATAGTCAGACTCATAAACACGTAATGCTCTTTTTTGCTCAAGGAGACTTTGGAGCATATAAAAGGTGCTGTTCCACCTAGTGCTCACATCTTGCTGCAGTCTTTTGGTGGGCTGGCCCAGTTGTTTTTGTACACTTTGAAGTCTTGCATATGCTAAGGGAGAGTGTCTGAAGTGCCCCACAATGCGTCTCCCTTTAGCAATAATGTCATTTATACTGCGCTGCGACAGCACTGCGTCATGAATGGCCAGCTGCAGGGTGTGTGCCATACACCCTAAACTTGGTAATCCAGAGTCTGTCATAGCTTTCACCATGTTTCTGGCATTGTCTCTTAAGATCACGTGTATCTTGTCCTTTGGAATATTCCATGTCTGAAACATTTTCTCAAATGTGGTTGCTAACGCTACAGCAGTGTGGGAGCCAGAAAACTCCTGGGCATGAAGAACAGCTTTCTGTGGTTTAAAATCTGGATCAATCCAGTGAGCAGTTAAACTTAGCATCGACACAGGACTTACATCCGAGCTCCATATATCACTTGTGAAACTCACAGAGGACGAGACAGCGACTTTAAGCAGGCTTTCGACGTGAGAGTAAACAGTCTGGTGGAGCTCAGGCAGGGCCACGTCTGTAAAATATTTCCGCCCCGGTAGCACGTAGCGGGGGTCCACGTGAGAGAGCAGTCGGCGGAACCCGGTGTCTTCCACCACTGAGAACGGCTGGTCATCTAGCCCGATGAATTCTATGATTTTTCGGGTTATTTGTTTAGCTTTCTGCCCGTCACGCTCGTACGGGCGAGTGTTAGCAAGTGTGGGCTGCGTTAGCTGTCGTCCGAGTGCTGCTGCTCCTCGTGTCTTCTCTGCTGCGAGACGCGAAAACTCACCAAACTCTTCCAAGTGCTTGGTCTTTAAATGACGAATTAGGTTTGTAGTGTTGAAAGCCTTCGTCATACTTCCTCCACGAGGTACTTTTTCTTCGCATGTTTTGCAGTTTGCAAACTTTGAATCCTGCTCACACACGGTGAAAAACTTCCAGACGGCAGACATGTTTGTTTCTAGCTGCTTCCTCTACGCGCGTGCGCAATTTATACCCACTGAGCGGGAGGGAGGGAGGGAGGAGCGGGGAGGAGCGGGGTGAAACTGCGGGGTGGGGGACAAACTGAATGCTGCACAGGCTTGCTGCTCAGCTCTGTGATCGGTAATTGAAGGCAAAAGCCGATCACATCCGCTTTAACGGTTATCGGTGCCGATCGATCGGTTACCGATCGATCGGCACATCCCTAATATATATATATATACATATATATATATACATATACATATACATATATATATATATATATACATATATATATATATATATATATATATATATATATATATATATTAGGGATGTCCCGATCCGATCACGTGATCGAAAACCGGGTCCCGATCACGTGATTTCAGACTCGACTCGACTCGGGCGTTACACACCGATCAGGGATCGGATATATATGTGTATATTTATTCTAAACACAAACGGGAATATTATATTAACTGTATGTTGTGTTACAGAGTCAAATTGTCTCGAAAAAGAACGTGCACAATATTTTAGCAACAGCGCCTGCCGTAAAGCGTGACTGTCGTAAAAAAGAAGTGGAACGCAGCATATTAGCTTTAAGTGGTCGGATATATATGTGTATATTTATTCTAAACACAAACGGGAATATTATATTAACTGTATGTTGTGTTACAGAGTCAAATTGTCTCGAAAAAGAACGTGCACAATATTTTAGCAACAGCGCCTGCCGTAAAGCGTGACTGTCGTAAAAAAGAAGTGGAACGCAGCATATTAGCTTTAAGTGGTCGGATATATATGTGTATATTTATTCTAAACACAAACGGGAATATTATATTAACTGTATGTTGTGTTACAGAGTCAAATTGTCTCGAAACAAAACGTGCACAATATTTTTGCAGCCGCGCCTGCCGTAAAGCAGTGACTGTCGTAAAAAAGACGCGGAACGCGGCAGCTTGAAGGGAGGCAGCGATGTCTGTCGTGTGGAGATATTTTAAAGTGGATGACAAAGATATTGCGTTTGCAAACTGTGAGTTATGTACAGTTCGTATTTCAAGAGGAGGTACAGACAGTTCGTATTTCAAGAGGAGGTAAGGAAAAGGCTGCATTTAACACAACAACCTAAGTTTCTTATTTGTTTACATGCCTGCTCAGTATTTTAAGTTGAGCTGCTTATTTTAAATTAGACATTTTTATTTCATACTGTTTTTTTTTTTAAATCTTATTACGGTACTTGATTGTTCAATCTACCTCACAGAAGTATTCTGTTAAATATTAAGGTAAATAATATAAAAATTAAGGGACATCTAGATCTGTTTCTTTTTTTTCCCTTCATTTTAAAAATGTATTTTAGAAGTATCGGATCGGGACTCGAAATCGGCCAATTCTCAAATTAAAGGACTCGGACTCGGACTCGAGGCCAAAAAAACCTGATCGGGACATCCCTAATACATATATATATATATATATATATATATACATATATACATATATATATATATATATATATATATATATATATATATATATATATATATATGTATATATATGTATATATATGTATATGTATATATATATATATGTATATATATATATGTATATATATATATATATATATATATATATATATATATATATATATATATATATATGTGTACATACATATGGTATTTCTGTTTTTATTTGTCAGTTTCGGTCCTCCAGTAAATGTCAACACTTCTGCTTGTCTTGGACAAATGTTTTCTTTTACACTTGATTTAAGGCTGGTCTCATCTGTATTTGATAGAGAAAGATAAAAATTAATATTTCATATTTGAAATGGAAGCATATTTGGTGTAATTATTTTTAGGAAAATGGTGAACTTGGCATTCTTAGTGGAGACAGGGAACAATATTTGGAAATGTTAGTTTACTTAAATTGCTTTTTTAAGTTCAATTGCTGCCTTAAAATCTTGAGTTAAATGAATTCAAAAAGGGAATTGGTATGTCAGTTTAACTTTAACATGAGAGTTGAAAGTATATATTGGGTATACAGTAATTGTTTGTTACTTTAACAAATGAAAACAAGTTTTTATGAATGGATAGTGTAACTTTGCAAGTTGTTTAAACTCAGAGTATGAAGTTCATACAACAAGTACCGGTAAACATTAATTAAACAGGGGTATAACTTAGTTATTTGAGTTCAAATAGAATATGATTGTAATTTTACTTGACAAGAGTACCAGTACTCAATTTTTGGAGAATGAATAATGTTCTATAGTTAGTCATTTCAACTTATGGTATCATATTTAAACAATGACATCATAAATTGGGCTACTTTTCTAGCTTGCCATCCTAAGTTGGAAAAAAAACATTTGAAGTTGCGTTAACTTGTTTTTAAGGCAGCTTTTGAACTCAAGGTTTTAAGTTTAACCACCCTATTTATTTTAACAGTGTAGTCATTTCAAGTTTGTTCTACTTGATGTATTTAAACATTATCAGCTGCTTGAGATTTTTTGTAAGTTTTGTTTCATGTGCTTTGATTAATACAAAGTCAACATTTCTGAGTACCGTACATGTATTCTGTACTTGGATCAAGGGCAACAAACTAATAAAAATTGATTTTTGTTACCTTTAAAAATGTCTCATCTTGTACTTAAATTTTTGAGTTCTGTTAACTAACTTTCCTGGGTTAAAAAGTGAAAACTTTAAAGTCTTGATAAATGAAAAAAAGGGGCTTCGTTTTGTCCTGGTATAGAGTAGGGAGAACAGTACAGCATAGTTTGTGGATAACAGACGAGATGAAGTACCTAGAGAACCCATGCATGTACACGGAGAACATGCAAACACATGCAGAAAGACATCTGGCTGGGATTTTAACACCTGCAACAGTACTACCAACTGCGCCATTGTGCAGCCTCAAAACTGTAAATATACTCAGAACCCAATTTTAGGTCTTTTGCAGCTTCACAATAAATTATTTTCATGTGTTCAATGTTAAACTGGTTAGATGTATGGAGTCTTTTTGGAGCTGGTATACAAGTTTTTAGCTACTTCTCTCAATTCATGATAAATAAAGGTTCTGGACCAAATTAGTCCACCTCCGATATGAGTAACATAAACGGATGTGGGCCGGATGAAGCATTCCATGAACGGGTCCAAAACGGATCCGGGCCGGATGAAACATTCCATGAACGGGTCCAAAACGGATCCGGGCCGGATGTACCCAAAAACCCTCTTTAATGAGTGGATCCGGATAGGGTCCGGACCATATCCGATCTGGATCTGTGATCCGGATCCGAATCGGATCCGATCCGCTGTGCAAGTGGACTCCGATCCGGATCCGTTTTAAGCATCCGTTTCGGATCCTACGGTAGATCCGGAACGGATCCGGTCCGGAATCCGTTTGCTACTTACAAATAAATAGGGAATGAGGGAGACACAAAGGAAACAGAGCATGATGGCTATGGGAAGCACAATCCACAGACGAGGTGGAAACACAAAGACGCTGAAATTAAAGACACAAATGAGAGACAACCTGGGGTGATTGGGACTGGGAACAGGTGAGGCAGGAAATTATAACATGAGGGGAGAAACACTGAGGAAGGCAGGAAACACCAGTAAAATAAAGACAAGAAACAGGAAATCTAGAGAATAACACAAAACACAGATTATCAGGAAAGGGTGATAAGTATGTTTTGGAAGGGGGTGTGGTGGCGCAGAGGTTAGAGAAGGCGAGCCTGTGATCTCAAGTTTGCCGGTTCATCTCCCAAGACCATCAAAATCAATCAAAATGTGTATGGGAACGGTGAAACACCCACACATACCTTCAACATCATCTTCCACACTCTGGGCCCTTGATCAAGGCCCTTAACTCCCATCATCTGCTCCCCCTCGGGCACCCTCGAGCTCCCTGCTCCACACAGAGGGCTGTGGCAGCTCGGTGGTCTGTGGTTGTGTCAGGAAAGACTTTCGGAGTAAAAACGATTGCCAAGTCTTTGAGAGAGTTAGTTTGCTGTGGCAATCCCTGACGAACAGAACAACCGAAAGAATAAATTAATAAATTAATTAATAAATTAATTAAATATTATTTATACAGCATACATACACACTGAAAAGGTTTAATTAAACCCATGAACTTCTTTGATGGTCTTACCCCGGAATTACACCACATGCGTTACGGCTCCGCCCCGCTCCGGTCCGACCTCCGCAGCAAATACGCACCCATTATAATCAATGACAGAATTTACACTGGCTCCGCACGGCGGCGGCGAGCTGCGGAGAGCGGACGGCAGTCCGTCAAAATTAGAAAATTTTCTATTTCTGCCGGATGACGGAGCTGTGCCGGAGTCAACTTTTGAAGATTACGTCGCACCAACAGGAAAAGGAACGAGCACAACTTCCGTATTTACAAAATAAAATCACCACGGGCGGACT